>WYDI02132657.1:0-83027 GCA_009867235.2 Psittacus erithacus | reverse complement strand
GTGGCATGGTTTAGTGGGAGGTGTCCCTGCCCATGGCAGGGGGTTTGGAACTAGATGATCTTAAGGTCCTTTCCAACCCTAACGATTCTATGATTCTACAAAATTCCACCTCAGGATGCTGTATGAAATTTGGGGGCATCACTGAGGCAGGAAAGGCCAGTGCCACATGAAATAGAAGAATGCATTTCTTATTAGTAGTCTAAATATTCCTTCCATGATTTCCAAGGAGTTGAGTTCAGTAAGCACAATTCTCCTGTTTCTTTAGTTAGAGGGATAGCAATGCCAAAGCAGGCTTTGGTCAAGATGAGTGGCCAAAGAATTGCAGGGAAAATAAATGATCAAACCCAACAACTGATTACAACTGCTAACACAATCAGAAAAAGTGAAATACTGGTCTCATGGCCCAAAAGACTCCAGAAGTCCACAGCCATTTGAATAAGAAATCTGAATTTCGGTACCATCTATCTGGCTCCAGACTCCACAACATTTCACAGATACTTTTATTTCCCTGAGAAATGTTTTCCAGATTTCCTCTATTTCTGCTTTTTGCCAGTGATACAAGTACCACAAGAACAATCTATCTCAAAAGTGTTCTGGCAAACAATTCAGGCGCTGGCTAAGACTTTAATGTGCATTGGCTGCATTAGGCTTTTATAACGTGTCAGCTAGCCCCTGATAGCTACCATGTGGTGATAATGATTATTCAGTGCAAGCTTTAAAGGAGATGGAGAAAGCGCATGTGTAAAGTGGGAATCAATCTCTGCAACCATGCTGTCGATTATACACTTGCTATATTTCCTGGAAAAGGGGTGAATTAGGAGTCTTGGGCTGTTATCACTGAAAGGGGCCCAGCTCTTCCCAGCCTTATATGTATGGGTTCATCACCACTGTTTATCACCACTATGGTATCACCCTTTTCTTTTTCCCAGCTTAGTGATGCAGAGGTTGTGGACAGCCAAGAGCAACTCACATCTCTCTCTAAAACAGCTAATGGTCTCAGAGTCTGCTGGAGAAAACGGATTGTGTCAAAGCAAGTGAGCCACTGCTGGGCTGATCAGCCTCACCCAAGTCAAGGTTTGCACTCAAGTGCTGATGTTTTGGTGTTGTGCATTAGGGATAATTCAATACTGGGAAGCCAGAAGTGTCTGACTGGACTTTGGAGAGAGCCTAACCACTCTGTTCTGCATGTCAAATTAACTACCCCAGTAGTGAGCTCCCCTGGCTACATGATCACCCATTGGCCATTTGCCACACCACAAAGCTCCCCATACAACCGTCTCAGAAATGAAAACTTGTTATTCTGGAGCTGCCCTGTGAATGCCCGTTCTGTCAAGGCTGGAGGGAAATATTTGGGGCAGACAGGCTGAGAAAACAGAGAGGTGTTGGGTGTCAGAATTGATTTAAATGGGCTGCAGCTTTGCACAGGAGCAATGGAGCTCAGCAAGCAAAGGATTGGAGGCAGCCAGGGTGGGGGGCTTGAGGGCTGAAGAAAATGTGCTAGAGATAAGACTCCAATGCGCCAGAGCATCATTTGGATGAAAGAACAGAGCATTGTCTGTTTTTACTTGATGTGTGAGGCCTTCCTAATCTTCACTAGCACTCCTTGGTAACAGTCACCTTCTGCTGCTGGAGGTTGCCCCCCGGAGGCCCCTGCAGGCTGAACTTCCAAGGGACCTGGTAAGTATGAGAATGACAGATTCACCCTCAGCAAATGATGCCCTTTACTCGAGGGTGCACCTCACAGAGCAGACAGTGACAGGTCACGAGACCTTTCTGAAGATCCTTTGAGATCACTGAGCACTTCTAGGTGCTTCTCCCCACAAAAGACTCTCATGTCTCTAAAGCCCCTGCATTATCCAGACCAGGAGATGTACTAAACACACATCTCTCTCATTCCAAAGGCTACATGGGCATTGGGGAATACCAGCTGTCATCCAGACATGCTATCAGGATTTTGAGTGTGCCCAGGAATCAGGAGCTAGAAAGTGGTAAACTGGGATCTCTTGATAAAGATGTGGCTGTGACCTAGAAGCACAAGATCCTGCCAACCCAAAGGAGGTCTCTGGTCCAAGATCCTTTTCAAAGCAGAGTCTGCTGTGAGGATAAATCAGATTGCTGAGGGCTTGCTTCAGCTGTGTTCTATAATCCCTCTGAGCAGCCTGTCTGCTTTACTGCCCTCATAGAATAAGCTTCAGCTCCCTGAGGGGTTTTCAGTGGTTCTATGGCACAAGAAAGCTGAGAAGAGAGAGAACGTATTCATGGGGGATGACAGAAAATACACCATTGTAAGTTAACTCCTTGTCCTATAACCTTTCCATTGGCCACAGGCCATGTCAGCTAATGTGAAACAGCTAGTTTACACCAGACTTTTTTATGCTACTGGCTGCTGTCACCCAGACTTCATGAAACAAGTTCACTTATGTAGACATAGGGTAAAACATAGCTGCTTATGCACTGTTAAGTGAGCAAACCTATTGCAACTTGCAGTCTCAGAAGTCCGGTGGAAGGCCACAAGGATGATCAGGGGGTTGAAGCATTTCTCTTACGAGCTCTTATGAGCTACCCAGGTCCATAACAGATCTGGAGAGATTGGTGCGCACATGAAATCAAGTTCTAACACATTATAGCATTGCTAGTTAAAGTCTGCAAGAGTGAAACTTAACAGGAGGAGCTCTTCTGTCTTTCATGGCGTGTTGTCTGACACATTGTGCAGTCAGTGAGTACAGATCTTGGAATGAAGACACATACCTGCCATTTTCTTCAGGTAGACATATTCTACATGACTACTTTTTTAGTCATAAGGTGATATTAATACTTTCAATTTTAAAATCAATTTTCTACCCCAATTTCCGGCATCCACAGAATGTCACCTCCAATCTGATGCCTTCACAGATTTGGGACAAGCAATGGACACACTAGATAAATATGTTAGTTATAAATACCTTTCACTTCTCTTCCAAAACTATTTGGAAACTGTTTCCACACTGAGCAAAGTTACCTACTTTGAATTGTTTCCTCCCTGCCTTGCATTGAGACATCTTCTTCCTTGCCTTACACTCATTTTCTCTTTCTATTCCACAGCTGGTTGCCTGATGTTCTGACCATTTTCAGAAGGCCTTTTGGGTTACTTCACCGCCTTACCACATTTTCATCCTCTTTTTGATATCAAATAGCTTTACTTTCTAAAATAAGGCCTTCTAAAATCCATTTTATAACAAAATAGTGTAAGCGTAGTTATACATTGCGATACATACCACTGTTACATGTTTGCATTTACGTTGTTCATTTATTTCTAATAATAAGGACTTTATTGCAATGTATTTTTACAGTCCAAATATAAAGATGCCTAACTCTTTGATAATAACTTTTCTTGCCACAACCTATTGTTTGACAGCCTGATCTGTCTGTCACTCAATAAACAGTTGAGCTGTTTTATTCCTTTTTGTTACACAGGTCTGCTAGCACTCCTGGTGACCATGGTTCATCCTTTTAAAGAAGTCACTCTGCAGGTTCTGGAAATCTACAGTAATTGTGCCATAACTTATCAGATCTTCAGCTTTAGAGAGGCTCATCATTCCAGGCTTGATGTGAAACTCTGATAAATGGTTTGGTCAAAGATCTCTTCTGAGCTTCCATATAGTCTGATTTTTATAGTTGGGCTGGCAGTTTACAGAGGAAAGACGCCTGCATATGTTTCACTTTCATCCTGAGCTTCCAGAGAATGTGAGCGATCAACAGGTTTCATAAGACCACAGTATTAAGCAGACATTTCATCGGTATGTAGCATGCAATATGTTTGAATCACATCAGAAGTTTAATAGTCTCATATTTTTCTTGTGTTGCTCTTTCTGCAACTAGAAGTCTAATGCTACTTCCGTAGGCATTTTCAAAGTATTAGGACATTTAAGTATGTTTTTAACTACTGTTCATATGACCTTGCTGCATTGCAGAAAAAGCTTTGTTATTTGCTATAAACTCAGAGGGTTAGCTATCTGATGAGGTGTTGTGTGCATTGTGTCTGGTTTGGAAAAATAAGAACTCTAATTTCAACAAAGGCCTGAAGAATTTAGTTGACAATATCAGAATGTGAACCTGTGCCACAAAAAGGCTGATGGGAATTGCTGTGAAAGCAAGAAGGTTGTAGGGTTTAGCTTGAAAGTTTTGGATAAGACTTCAAGATAATGACACCCCTGACAATATGAGTAAGGTAGAAGCAGCAAGAATTATGCTTGTTTGTAAAAGGGGGCTTCAAGAAAGGACCGTCTTGGGGACCCACAAAATGGCCTTCAGGCATCATATGCTAAAAGTGTCTTCTAGTTATGTCTGGAAGAAAATTACAAGTGTCATACCTGACCAAGTGGGAATGAAATGTGCCCTGCTGTCCTTTCTGTAGCTAAATCTGTGGAATGGAATAAAAGGAAAAGCTGCTTCTTAGTTTCTGCCAACAGAAGAGAAGGGGTTCATGCTATTTCTTTTAAAAACATGATTTTCCACTGTAACTTCACTGTTCTCTTCCATCACACCCACTTTTGAATATTTAAGTATTGACACAGTCCTCAGATGTTTTTGTGACCACTATGGAATCATTATGAACTATGTAAAAAAACCTGTTCTGATTCTGCCACTCAAATTCAGGGATGCCTTTTGTTAACATTTCTTCTTCACCGTCTCTCCTTTCTACACTGAACAGATTTGGTCCCTTTACTCATCTGTATGTATGACATGCTTGCAATCATTTCTGTCATCTGACACAAACCTTTTCTCAGAAGTTAGCTGAAATTGTTCTTTACCTGGACAGTTCCACAGTGCAGGCTAGCAGTATGCAACACAAAGCATCCTACCACCAGATTTGGATCTGCTATTCCGCCAGCTGTGCCATCACCAGCAAATTCCTATATCCTTCATTTGACAGAATGAAATGAAAACATTGGACGATGTTTCAAAAATGCTTGTGAATTTTCACTTCCCCCCAAGCCTTGTGCAAGTTCAAAGTATGATCTATTCTGAACTCACAAACCCAAATGCCCTAGTATTCAAACACAGCAAGCCTGTGTGCCGACAAGCAGTATAGCCTGTGTGTTTGTGAGCTTGTTGCTGACTTGCATTAAGGGCCTGGCTTGATCTCTGCCTGCAAAATCAAATTATAGAAATGGAAAAGTGTAAATAACAACCCCCCCCGCAACTCCCTGCTTCCGAACAGCAGGTGCGAGTTTCAAGGGCAGGTCAAAGTCACTTTCATGCTGGGTTGTCAAAGATCATCTTTTCCATACTAAAAGCCCATAACAACACAGGCTCCCATCAGAAACTGAATTACCTTGCCTTTGCCAGCAAGGAACTTTTCTGTTTCATCAGTCTGGCGTCTACTTTGCGTTAGCACTGTGACACAAATCTCACACCTTGTGTGAGAGTCTTTAACAGCTCGGTGGTAAGTGAGAAGAGAGAGATTCCCACACAGGAAAATAATTGCTAAGTCTTTCCACATACTCTACCTATCTGCTCATTTTTGTCCTTTTAGCGCCCATCACCAGGGTGAGTAAGGAGGCTTGTGTCTGATGCATTGAATTCTTATCTCCCTACTTCACAGCTTTCCAGAGGACATCACACACAATGTAGGTCTGACAGAGATCCTTTCCATGCTGATGCTGTTTGAGGCAAAAGCAAAATCTTTTCAGTCTTCCAGCCTCACCAATATCATAGAATCAGAGAATAGTTAGGGTCGGAAAGGACCTTAAGATCATCCTTTTCCTTCCCCAGAATTTACAGGCTTTCTTCCTAAAAAGATGAGCTGCCACAAAGGCCATTTTCCTCCTTAAGGCGGCAGAAATTGTCCGGTGGTGTTATCACTGCATATGCTCTCTCAAGGGAGGCATTCTCACAGCTGCCTTCCCAGCTAACCTGGACAGAGCTCTTGTCAGCCTAACGGGAGGCTCAAAGCAAACAAGATCAAGAGCTTATTCAGGGATATGAGATTTCTGTGTGACCTTGTACAGCACAGGAACTTTCCCAGCTTAACAGTTTCCCCAGAGGTGTAGTTCTAAAACACCCGCTGAAACAGCTCCAGTACAGCTGCTCTGAGAGCAGTTTCCAGTCCCGCCATGCACATTCCTCTTGGGTTCACAATGGCACTGCCCCAAACTATTTCTCACAAGGAACAAGGCACCCATTGCCTCCCATCTTGCAAACTTCATATACGCTTTTTTGTCACTGCATGTGCGCTGCATATTTGGATATATTCACAGAACAAGTAACTCAGTTTTCTTTATACCCATCAGATGCTCCTATCCTCATTTACTATGCCATAAATCTTGTGCAGTCAGCTAACTGAATTAGAAATACTTTATATACTTCCAGATTATCAGTAAAAATACTCAACAGTGCTAGATGAAAACCAGACCTCTGTGGGACCACATTAGAAACATGCACCTCTACTGAAAATTCCCTGTTAGCAAATGCAGTTTTCAGTCGCTTAGCTGGTTTCTGATTTGTTTAGTATGTGCAACAGTGTCTCGGAAGATTCCCAGTTTTTAATCAGAATGCTAAATATTTTAGAATCACATTTTGAAGGAATTGAGCCCCACATTGACAGGATTACCTTTGTCAGCCAGGAACACAGCCTTTTCAATGAAAAACATGAATTTATTTTAATAGAATCCATTTTCCATGAAGCCTCATTGACTAACACTCACTGAGGTTCTGTACTTTAACTGGTTTTTGATTGTGTGCCACTGTTATTTTTTCCCAGCATCAATATCACCCTAACTGACCTATAACTTCCCCTGCTATGCCATTTATCATTTTCAAATGTCAGCAGACCAGCTTCTTAATATTTCACTGGAATCTTTCCAGTTCTTCAAAACTGGAGAAATTAAATCCAGTATCTCAGAAAGCTTTCTGATCCACTAAAAAAGCCTTGACTGCAAGTTAGCCAGATCTGATGTTAAGATATTTAAATGTTTATAGTTACTGTTTTACACAGCTACTGCTGGACTGTGCCACATCCACCAGTACACTACCCTAACGCAATAGATGTTTTTTTGGGCCACTTTCCAAGTTTTGTTCTCCAGGAATTGCACAGGCTCTTGATTCCTTTTCAGAGGAAGACAGTGTTTTTAGTTTTTGGAGCTTTCTACATTTGTGTGCCTAGTATGATGGTTATGACCATTTTGACTAAGATTCTCCTCATGATAGTTGCCTTTGTACAAAATCATAGCTATAAGGACAAATATTTTCCAAGCAAAGTCCACATTCTGAGGCACATCTTTAGCAGCACATCAGTGTGAGCTATGCTTCAGTTTTTGCTAACCAAAGGTAACCTTTTTTTAAAACAAAAAACCTGGGTTTTATCTTTATTTACATTTTGCTTACAGTGAGTTGACAGCATGTGGCATTTGGCATTAGCAACATAAATACTGAATAAGTTAATTTGCATTGGATTTCTTGGATTCATTAAAAAATACAGCTAACTGCAGTTTTACTGCTTTTGCATAAAGTGCAAGATTCGTATCTTCTATATGTGCTACTGCATGTGTGTGTGCATCTACATAAATTGTATCTGTCATCAATGTATTTTGCCTTCATTATAGCATGGCCACCTTAATTTTCCTCATTGTCCTTCATCTTTTCCTCTCTTCCTTTTCCTTTTTTTTGAGTATTAAAGCACTATTCATAAGTCTAGGACACCATGCCAACTGATCTAGAAAGAATAATAATAATAACCTTCCTTTAATTTGAGTCCACTTTTTTACCAGCCTGATTAGGTAAAGCAGGCACCGGTAAGTATATTTGTTTGTTAACTCTCTTATCACCAAGTATGTCATCAAGTACGTAAGCATCTATCCAGGCTGTCCTAATCTTCAGTAATCCCCAGGGATGCTCATGCTAATTTTGGTGAAGATCACTTTTCTGACTGGAAGATCAGAAGATGTTAGTCATTCCTGTCCCCGCTGCAGTGCCAGGGACTCTGCATCAGGAGGGCCCCTGCATGACGTGGCCTCTTCCGCAGTAGGTAGATGTAGAGAAGACAGGACATACCCTTTAGAAAGTCCTGAGTCTCATGGTGTAGCTGGCCCAGCACTCAGCTGAATCAGTATGAAACCTGTATTTTTAACACTTCCTTTTTTAGAGGCTGGCAGTTAGGAGTTGTTGAAGGTATTCTTTAAAATTTCCTTGCTCACAGTAAGCATGTAAAATTACCAAGCAGGTGGTGCATCTGAGGCATTCCTTGAGCGGGTCGAGCAGTAAGTGCAGCTCCTTTTTTAACCATGAAGGTAACGTTCATTAGCCATGACACTACGCTGTATGCTTCAATCCCTCTCGTGCTCTCTTGGCCTCTTTCTTTCTTTTTGCAGTTGTTGGTGCTGTGCATGTAACAGGACTCCACTGAAGCCATGCAGCACTTTCCATTCTCCCCAGCAGCATTATGCACATGCTCTGCTAGCTCAGCTAATCCCTGTATTTCTTGAGAATGGAGGTCACCTCCTGGGAGAGGACTGAAGGGAGATTCCTCCTCCTCTCTGGAGATGCCAAATACAGCAACACATGGAGCCAGTTGGTGTGAGTTCATGAACAAACTGTGACACATAAAAAAGGATCTCTCTAGCGGGTGTTCTCTTTTGACATTTCCAAGTCTATAAAATGCAAAGTGACTATTAAAATGCCAAATGCAGACCTATTTCATCCCGTGGCTGCTACAGGGTGGTAACAAGTTGAGAAGGAGAAGGGAGTTTTCCCTGCAGCCATTTCTGATTCTAGCGCTGATCATCTTCCCTGTTTGTTTTTTTTTTTATGTGATGTGGTTAAAAGGAGGAAGGACTGGGCTCTCCTTAGTCTAGGAATAGCAGCTGACTTAGTGACTTTCTGCTCTAGGACCCTCTGTGATCCTTTTCTGCATTCTTCATTAACGTGTTTTGGGCATCAATGCCAATGTGAAGACAGTCTTCTAAATAAACATGGATACAGACCAGCCAAGGCTTTGAGACAAAGGATTGACTGAGGGGATCTCTGCGGCATACTTAGCTGCAGTGCTCTGGATAAATCACCAGGGAAAGTGGGAATGACATTGAACTGACTTCAGCTTCATTGGATCTCATGTTCTTATGACCTTGAAGAGTTAGAGAGAAGGGGAAGACAGCTGGTATTTTATGTCAAGGTCATGAGCAACAGGACAGGACTCTGTCTCCGTGCCAGCCAAGGGCAGCATCCAAAGCACACACTAATTTTGATACAGCAAACCTCATCAATTCTGCTGCAAAACAAGTCTCCTATAAGGTCTTCTAAACATAGGTCTGCTGCCTCACAGCAATCCTTAGGGAGACCTTGAAGAGGCAATTGATCCGTCACACTTCTCAGTTACATGTAGTTAACTTCTCTATAGCTAGGATTGTTCCTTCAAGGACAGAGAAAAGCAGACATGGGATGAAGGTAGTCTCAGCCTGGGATGTGAGCATTTTCCTCTGGAAGGGGCAATCAGGCGTTGCGCATAATCCTATGTCCGTTTTTGTCCCAAGTCTGGATCTCCATATTTCATTGACACAATCCCCCTGTCCCTTGACGGCCTAATGAAAAATGAAAGCCACGTTAGTGAGAAGTTTCCTGAATACCAAATCCAAACAAAATTACCGTTCTGCTCTTTCACTATTATTCAACATGCTTTCTGCAAACAGCGACTATACTTGTTGTTTTCATAGTAATACTGGCAGCACTGACTGCTCTTGGCCTTTCTTTCTTGCAGCACTGACTGGAGCTCTAACCTTTGCAGAAGACATTGTAAAAATCTTACCCTAAATCTGCCTTACCATTTTTAACAAAAAAGGTCTTCAGCATGGTGTCCTGGCTGAAGGCCAGCCCAGGTAATTGCATACCGGACTCTTGTAGTTCCATGTAATGTCAACTGTAGCCAAGGTCCTTCACTACTACATCAAGGCTTCATGCCATGCATTCTGATGCTCAGCTCATAACAAACTATATGCTGCAACATCACCTGAGCACCCACTCCATAGCACTGTCTGCCTTTTTTCAGCATCACCCCAAGGTATGTCACGTTTCTATGCCTGAACAGATTTAATCCAGAGCTGCAATGTAAATATTTTCCAAGCTTTATGCTCCATATTGTGTGCTGATGTAATTAAAGACCTTACCAGAATGCTACTAGCAGCCATAAACTTGCTACAGCAATTGCAACTCTGAATTTCCTAGCATTTTGAAATGAAGTCTTAACTTTCATGCTGTATCATTTTAATTAATTTTTTTCCTTTCAGTGAGAGAAACGTCTTTTACAAGCTATCTATTCCTGTGCTCTGGTTCCTCTGCTCTACCATTTCTCATGCATCTGGGGAGATGGGGAGGCTTCAAGCTTTAATTGAAATTCACCAGATTCCCCTCATGCTCCTGACACAAGTCACGGCAAATAATTCTACCAAGATGGCAGGTCACTGGTGCTTGTGCTGCATCAAAACCTTCAGCGCGTGCTTCTATATAACAGAGGGAAAAGCACTTACAACCCTGAAGGTAGGACTTATTTATTAGACAGTAAAGTTGTCACTATTTATATGTTCTATTCTATAAAATGTTCTGATATCAGCATTTATTTTGGATGCACATCCGGGCAAAATGTTGAAGCAGGGATGGTTTTGCTGAAAGCAAATTTGTCCTTTCTCAGAAGAAGTTTAGATTCAGCTTGGTTCAATGTAACTCTGTGTCCCTTGGAACTGCTGCAGTGCCTCATGAGGGTGATACATCATGTTTCTCAGTCAACAAAGTTCCCAGCCAGCATCCTGTGATGTTTTGCGGCCATCTGACTCTCAGAGTACATTGCAAAAATTTAATGAGGGGCGATTATGATGCATTATGGGAGTATGATGTCCATAAATTAAAATGCCCACAAGGCACTTAGTAACTCTGGACATAAATTAAAGCCGAACTACCCCATCATGAAATGTTTTAATTCAGTTTGACAAACCAAAGTATTTCAATTTAAGCAGAGCTAACTCAAAACAAAGAATTTTATTTTTCCCAATGGGGAGTAAAAAGCTCCAGCAAAATGCCATGGGGAAATTCAGAGTTCTTAAAGACTACGCTTCCATTCAGAAAAAAATATTCATGGGAAATATCTGACCCCCTATAATACATACTCCATTTCCATATATTATCACAAATAAAGAAATATAAGCCAGTCTGTTAAATATAGCTTAATGCGCTTAATATATAGTGGGTGATATTTAGATTACAGTTTGATGTACAGTACCCAAGTAGCAAGTTGGACAGAGGAAGTCATAGAGCATTTATTTCTAAGCCCTATATGGATTAATCTGTATGTTGCAAGCTCAACTCACTAGAAGCTGTTTTTCTTAGTTTCTTGGGAAGAGAGGGGGAGAGAGTTGAAAGGAAAAGATGGTGTATTTCATCTCAGCCTTCATGTGTTCCCAGCATTGACAGACCCTCTATTGCTTCATTACTATCCTGTAATACCTAGCAATTGGGAAATATCTCATTACTTCTGCACAGTTGTCTGGCTTCCCAATTTACAAGAGGAAATCTGTTTTCCTGAGACAAAAGTTCTGCTGTTATATTGTGGACGAAATCTAGTGTTTACGTATTGCTGGTAAAGGCCTATGTACACCTTCTGTGTTACCACTCTTTACTGGGAAGCATTTTACTTCATTCACATTTTTACTTGATGGGAATTCTTTTATTTTGGGCTCCCAGGAAATTTATTTCCCAGGGTTTTTCAAAAGGATTTTTTTCCTGGAGACCAAAATTCTGTTTATGCCTCAAAACAGTCTTATCCCCCAGGAATCTGTGCCACCAGAGGTGGAAAGGTGTGAACAGCATCGAATCCAAACATCTCATGGCTTTTAATGAGGTTCCACCATGGGAAAAGTATGAAATTGCACTCTTGGTATTCTTATTTCAGGAACCATAAGCCATTTAAACAATTTCAGACACGAAACCATGGCAAAGCAGCTTTAGGAATTGATGGTAACTGTTCATCCAGCGACGTGGCTTGCCATTCATAGCTGCAACAGGTTTTCAGTTAGAAATGCAGCATTAACGTGGTTTGTGATGCAAGAAAGCCCGCAGCTACATCAGCTCTGTCAGATGGATCCTGCTTCCAGCAACAGTGAGAAGTCCTGTAGGAGGGGATATTTCTGGGACATAGCAGAGCCATAGGTCTTGCAAGGAGCTTGAGTTTTACATGACTGTGTAGACTCAGGGAGGGGGCACACAGGGAGAACCATGTCCAACCTTCCTCTAAGCTTTCTGACCCCACCTGAATGTGCTGGCGTATGACTGTGCCGTAACAGCTTGTGACCGTGACGTGCTTCTTGATAAGCAGACTAGAACACTCATTTTCCATTGCTCATTTTGATCATTCAGCTGTAGGATCTGACTCGCTGCTCTGCCTCAGCCATCTGCTTGGAGTTATCCACCCTCATGACCTTTCCAGAGCCTCTGCTTTCCAAGATGTGTGCCCAGCCTCCCCAGGCAGGAGGGAGTCCTCCATTTTGTGCTGCATGCCCAGGCAGTTGGGTTTATTTAAGCCTGGTTTTGCTTGAAGGGTCCTGTTCCTCCAGGTAATCAATATAGCAATAGCCTAAATGAATGCTCCCTCCTCCACATCCTTTATCATACCACGAACTTTATTCTCCCTGCAAACTGCATTGGCTGTTTGTACTTCTCACAACATCCTGAAGTGACATGCTTGTTGCTGTTTGCCAAGATTGCATGTTTGGCATTTCCACTCAAAAGTATTCACTGTAGAATATGAGCTGAAAACATACAGGATAACAGCTGAGAAAAGAAAAAGGAAAATACTGCCTCTGGAAAAGGAATGGCAAAATACATTGCACTGCAAAACAGTGCAAAAACACTCCAGGAGGTATGGATGTAGCTCCAGTACTCAGTCAAGGATGCTGTCAGCATTTACATACAGCGGGGCAATGAGTGAATTTTCAGAGAAACACCAGTATCCAGAAAGAGACAAGTCTTTTCAGTGCAGGCTGCTACTTTTTGCAGTGTCCTGAGCCCTTGCTGCATGACGGCATTGCCATCTGTAGCTGCAGTTTTGAGCTACAAATAGCATGAAACATTTTTTCCTTCCTCTGTGCCCGCTATGCCATTCATGCCACCAATGTCCTGCTGTAGACACATCCAGTCCTTATCCCATTTACTCTCCTCCTTCCTTATATTTGTGCCAGACTTATTTTGAGCCCATTTCTGTGAGCCATTAATCACAGTGTGGTTAGTCATTTAAAAATAAAAAGAATTACTGGTCTGTGGACGTGACAAGTAATTTCCAGCCACTGAACAACTTGGCAAGGGGTTTTTTTTCTCTCTTTGGTTCAAAATACTCTAGATACACCCGGGAGGTTTGTTATCGGTGTGTTTGTATAAACAGAACATGTAAATGTGTCAGAGGGGGCGAGATGGGAAACAGCCAACTCTTGAGAAGTTGCTAAAAGATGACACTTTGTAAACTATGTTGATAAACCTCTGTGGGAGGAATAGCAAAAACTTAATTAGTACTGAAATACATTAGGAGAAGTTTTATTTTTAGAGTTCCAAAAGGAGCCTGCAGGGAATTCTTGTGCAGAAGTACAACGCATTGACTCCATGGGAGGGTGAGAGGCTTGACAGGGAATAAGATGACCCACAGTCTCCTGCAACTTACCTCTGCTCAGTCCATACAAATGTCTTGCTGACTTCTAGAAAGGACAAAAATCAGGCTCGTATTTTCTGGGTTCTAAACTACAGTGAAGGAATAGACAGTCTTGTTATCAGGGAAAGGACCTCAACCAGGAGGTGTTCCAGATCAGTTCACTGCCTATTTCTTGAGTAACCTTGGGAAAGTCTTTGAACCTTTTTGTACTTTACCTCTGTGCTGGGCAAATGGCAATAGCAGCAGCTGGGACACAAATAGCTTTTCCACCTTGTCAATATTTTTTGTTCTTAACATGTGTTGTGCTTTTTTCATTAAGACGTGCCAAAAACCTTTTAAAATTACTTACAGAGGGATGGAGGTGATTGACAGATGTAATAGCTGTAACGGCATGCTAGGATCATTCACGGAGCTTGTGAGAAGCTCAAGATTAACTCAAAAGTCTAACTGAGACACCTGGGCCTACTTTTCTTCTTTAAACACTAATACCTTAGCTGCCAGGCCCTGGGCTATTCTAGGTCAAGACAACCTCACTCAGGAGTGGAAGAGATCTTCCATATTTCAGGTACAGATTTTTCATTAAAAATAGGTCTGGCCCTGCAAAACACCTGTAGTTTCCTGGTAAGAAGCTGCTCGACTCAAATATTCCTTCTCATACCAAATAACATTTTGCAGCTTTCATTTTGGACCAGTGTCATCTGGTAGATGGGCTTTTCAATGATGCTTCAGTTGAATTGATTGGAAATCTCATCATCGGTTTGATATTGCACTTAGCTGAGGAGGCCACTCCAGTCTTGTTGGAAGTCCTTTGGTCTTACTGCAGAACACAAGCAACGAATTAGTAATAACAGAACTGAACAGTGAAAGCCAGTTGCTGAGAGCCATATGGGAGCACTGTTGTGGATGCCTCTTCCACCATGTGAAAAGTCTGAGATGGCATAGCTGAACAGGAAAACATGGCGAGAAAATCTTTGTATAGCATCATAGAAAGAAGCCTAAAAATAGCTCAAATCTCCTTTCTCTACTTATTTAAATAAATCATCATTCCAAGGAGAACTGATACTGTGCAACATCACGGCCATATTTATAGGAGGTGGTAGTAATTTGCAAGAATGGTCTAAGCTGGTAGGGAAGTAATATATCTGGAGGGCCACAACAGATTGGTGATGACTGATTTAAACAGAAACATGAGCTGAGATTAAATAGCAGGGAACTTTACAAAAATGTCAGCTGAGCAAGAGAAAAGGCTTTGAGGAGGTGTGAAGGATTCAGAGAGCTTGGGGCACATCAGGTCAAGGCTTGTGATCTCTTCAGCAACCCAAGACATTGAACGGGGGGTGCTTGCAGCCCTGACAGATACTAAGGACATGTCCAGGCTGCTGTCAGTGATGCTCTAGCAGTATCTCCCTGCACAAGGGCATGCAGTGTGGCACCACCACCATGGAAAAACAGCCTGTGACATCCAAGTGTCTAAGAACCTACTCTTGGGCTACCCAGGATAAGACTTCTGAGCCTGTGGTGTTGGTGTGGTCTGGGTGATTCTTAGCTGTAGGAAGAGCTGAGCAAATGCCCCTGGTATAGCCAGCCAGTGTTAATGCCGTTACAGATGAGATCAGCCACAGCTTTGCTGTTACCGTCAGGAGGCTCCATCCCATCTCCACCCTGTACAGAGTCACACGGATAATTGTTCTGGGTCAGGATTCCCAACTCTTCAGCAAAACCACCTCAGTAAATCAGATTAAAAGCTGCCCTACATGACAGCTCTCTGTGAGTGCCCTTTCCCCTGGACCTTGGGTAGCTACAAACACTTCTCATCATAAAAACTGCTCCTTTGTTTACATTACATCTTGAAAGATAAATGAAGGGAAAACCAGCCATGCCCAGGGAAAGGACACCTACAACTAGTTTCAAATATAAGTGAAATATAAACGTCAATGCACAGTACTGAACTACATGTATTTGCCAGCTTTCTATCTTTTAGGATCCCGCCGTCTAGGCCAGCTTACAGCATATTGGGTTTTACTTACTGTCACACGTTATTAGACACTTACTGTCCAAGGAAGGATGCTGAAGAAACCATTAACTCTAGTGAGCAAGAGAGTTTTCTTGAGTGACAGGAATAATTTATTCAAGTCTATTTCTATGATGGAGTAATCTAAAGACAAATTTGACCTTAGCTGTTAAAAGCATCCAGCTTTATTAGAAAATTTTCAAAAGCACAGGCAGTATTTTACAGACTGTAAAATATTCCTTCTGGGGAATTTCAACAGTGGGAATTTTCTTCCCTGTGCTTTCACGTCTTCCTGCTATAGATGCCGCAGAGTGAAGGAAGTTATCAGGGATCAGTGCATATTGGAACAGACAGAAGAAAATGCCTGCATCTCCCCTGTTTTTTCTCCTTACAGCGCTGTGTGAATGTTGCCTCCAGGAGATTCTCAGCCTCTTCCAAGTTTCATAGCTATCTCTGTCTCAGGAATGCAATTGATGCTGCAGCTGCTGCCTTGTCTTTCCTTATTTTCACTCCCAGTTTCTGTTCAGTGGTGGGATGAACAGGAGTGAATGCAGCCGTTCATCATCACAATCTTAAAACCTTTCTAAGAGACACTAAAGTGCCATACTTTAGCCACACTGTTTCTTATCCTGCAAACAAGCCTTCCAAACCAAAGGCCAGGTTGTTTTGGGAAGAAAAATGAAGGGCTGCAGCCAAACATTCGAGAGCAGTGGGTAAGGTGGCTTTTCTGTTTACCAAGCTGGTCTCTCAGAAGACCACCATCAGTGCCAATGCTTAGTGAGATTTCCTGCTACATAGTGATGGGAAAAAGGCAGGCTAGGAGACATGGATCCATCTGCTTAGATGGAAAGCTCCTTGCAGCCTGCAAAAGGACAATACACAGATTCACTTATGGGAAGGCAGTCATGTACCATCCAAGACTGGTAGCAGAAACAAACTGCTGCAGACTTTCTCTGTTATTGGCTAACTATTAATCATGTTTGGAGATACAGTCCAAACTTGTACATAGCAGATAGGGTGTCCAGTTGCCACTTGGACATCTGAGAAGCCACTCTGTTGCGGCAAGCAAAGGCCATGATTAGTGCTAACCGTACCATGAAGTGGCCTCAAGTTGAATTAAAACATGTCATATGCATAGCCACTAATGTGATTGCTTTGGGTTTTGGGGAAGAGAGTGAAGAAAAGATCAAATACAGCACAAGGGAATCCCTGAGAGGCAGAAAGACTTAAGCATTTGTATCTCCCAGCTGGAAAGTTGAGTTGTTGAAAGAAGACTGTGGTTTAAAGGAAGTTCACTGGATAAATCTGACGGGGCGATAAAAATAGTTTGTATTTTTGTTCCATCTCCAGCAGCACCCATGTTACTCCCAGCACAGTCATGACTTAGCTCTCAGTCTCCATCTGCCTTCTTAAGGGAGATCATTTCATTGTGTCAGCTGTCTCAGGGTCACAGATGTGCAGAGCACTGCTAATCTGCTGCCGCGATCTTTCATGGCATCAGTCAAATTCAACAATATACCTTCACCTGTATTTATGTGAGTGACAGCCTCTTCTCTGCCTTCGACAGTAAATGCCTTTAGAGACTAATCCAATACCCACTGGCGTCACCAGGGGCTAACCTCTAAGGCAGTTGGATCAAATTGTTAGGGTAGGATTCAGCATGCCTGATTTCAGATGTCTGCAAGGAAACAGTTTATGACCCAGTGGGTTGTCCTGAGTCCTCTTTACAGTCACAAAGAGAAATAAACACTTTCGGGACCTAATCTGTTTCTCTCAGTTTAGACGCTGACATTTCAATGAGGTAGCTGGTACTCTGTAAAGGGAGATACGCATCCAGACATCTAATTCAGAGGAAGATGCCCACATCTGGTGAGCTGCATCCCACCCACTGCGATTAAAGGGAGGGAGTCCATCATATTTGCTTCATATTCAGAATCTATACAGTTAAAGCCCCCTGCTTGAACCAGCAAGCCTCTTTAAATGATGACACAGTACTCAGTATGATGTGGTTCCCACTTACCCCTTGAAACCTGAAGAAATCGGAAACTGTAAGTGCAAGGAGCTTATTAATGCAACATCGATCTTATCACACAAGAGCATCTTTGGTATGTGAAAGCCAAGCTTCCACTCCTGGCTTCTGGCTGGTGGTTCCAGGCCCTTAATTTACCCACTAACCTAAAAACTTTATGAAAGCTCTGCACAACGACGAAGGATGCAATAAGGGGAAGGAAAAAAACCAGGATTTGCTAAGAAATATGGTTTGAATTGCTTTTACTAAAGCACAGACAAATGTTTTGCCGAAACAAGGCAGAATAAACCTACAGCTAGTTTTTAAGATACCTCAAGTTACAAAACAGTACTTGACCCAGCAAAATTTCATCTTGAGGTTACTGGCACCTCACTGACATATAGACATAAATATAGACATCAATAGCTTATTTTCATTGCAAGGAGCAAAAGTGATTTTATGTGAATTAATAGAGTTTCTTGAAATTATTCCAGTTTCTGTCAGTATAAAGTAGTATTTACAACAACAACACATAGTATTTGCAACACATCGTGTTTGTAACACATTAAGTAGTTTTGCTGTGAATTTGCTGAGAAGGTTATGTGACAAGACCAAGGAAAATATACCTGTATTGAATTTGAAAGGCACAGATTTTTCCATATTCCATGACTCCAATTATTTCACTTCCATGTAATCAGAATGAAAAAGCCACAGAAGACTAAAAACTGATTAAAAACTAACATCTTCCAACAGTTCTGTGGAGTGTCTCTAGATGCTTATAAATCTTAGCATCACTTCAGTGTTTAACAACTGGGGATTTTGATGGTAACATATAATTGTTGGTTCATTCTGGCTTGTGGCACCATATAGTTGTGGTACACTCTGGTCCAACTAATGGTGCCTTCCCTGCTTCCTAATTTTTTTGCTGTTGTAGTTTTTACACTACTGGTTGCTAAATATGTGAAACCCTCAGTATTTTAAGCCCTGAATAGAATAATAGAACATCTCAAGTTGGAAAGGACCCATAGAGATTATCGAGTCCAACTCCTATACAGACCATTTATTTATGTAGCGGTCTTGATTCTGTACTGTCTCTCATCTATAGGTGATGCAGTTTCTTTGTAGTGGAAAGGACCTGTAAATGACAGTTGTCTAGGCTCATTCCCTAGACAGAACACACTACCCTCCTGCATGAATGTGCACATGGTTCACACTATGAAAAGGAAATATAAGCAGTCCACATATGCTGCACCAGTAGCTGTTGATCTGACCATGTGGGAAGGAGCGTTGCAGGTGGCAGGAAATTAGAGCTGAGTGATTGTGGTACAACACTGCACAGGATGGAGCTTTGTAATGAGGAGACCAGCAATAAGGCTCTGCAAGACCCCCCAGCCTTGAGAGATACCAGTGCTCTGCTCCTGCTCTGCATCAGCTCCCCAGCACAGTGCTGGTGTGGACCATGCTGTCTCCACTGGGCTTTCTGCTGTGGTACTGAGCATAAAGCCCCAGGGCCACCACACCCTTCTTCAGCCCCAGACATGGAAAAAGACAAGCGCCACTGAGTCAGCCACTCACTCTGGCCTTTAGCTTAAGGCCTGCAAAATTAAAGGTCTCTCCAGTGTGTTGACAGCTGGATGTGTTTTGGTTATGACTACCCTCCAGCATCACACTGCTTCTGTGATTATTCTGATGAGATGATGCTAAACAAAGCCCAGACTACAAACAGCTTTGTGAAACCAGAGTGCCCCTGCCGCACAGCCCTGGGTAACTACCATCATTCATTCTCAAAAGTCAGTTTCAGACAGCACCATCTATGTTTGATACGCCCTTTCCGAACACCAGGATTTATTCTTGGGAGCACACAATACTCTGGGTCTGTATTAAAGAATTCATTGTTAGAGTCCAAACGACTCAATAAATATGTCCCAATCTTCAGCTTGCCATTTTAAAGGAAATAATGTCAATTACATAGATAAAACACTTCATCTGTCTATGATTAACAAGCCATATCCTGCACTGAGACTGGAAAAAGGGCACCATGACACTCGACATTGCACATCATTTCTCCAAGTTCTCCTCTGCATAGGGATGAGAGGCACAGCCACCCCTTCCCTACCAGTGTGGATCTCTGTTGCGCTTCATGATGAAGTTCTTTCCCCAGCTTTCACCTCTGTGGGAAGCCTGTGTGGGAGGTTCTGGTGTGCTACAGTTGAAGGTGCCTGCTGTCTGCAGCAAGATCTACCTAGTATTTGTTTTCTGAACTACCCCTGGTATTACTCAGCCTGACCCCTGCCTGGTGGAAATAAGCATATGGACATGAGGGAAAGGGCTGAATATCAGAGAAGGAGAAAAAGAAGAGAAAAGGAAAAAAGGAAGCCAGGAAGGAGGGAGGAAAACAAGATGTAGGAGAACTGAATGGGGAAAAGGTGAGAGGAAAGATTAATAAATGATAGTAACAATATAAGGAAAAAAGCCTGTAAGCATGATTAAGCATGAAAGAAGCCCGAAAACATACGTATGTGATTATAGGAATACACGTAACCTTATTGGTTTGCGCAGAGTTCTGCATAAATGTGTAAGTTTAATTAAAAGTCAGAGAGGAGGGAGACAGGTCACCCCCTCCAGAAGGAAAAGGAAATTGGAAAGTTTGCTTGCTCATGGGCTGCGTTACACTGATTCTTCTTTTCCTCAGCTATTCCAGACACTTACACTGTGGTCATTGCTCCTATTAATTTTGGGCTCCTATGCATTGTAAACCAGGGGAATGACTTCACTGTACAGACAAGGGGAGAACTTTGGGCCACACTGAAATTTTGCCATCTCTAGTGAAGGTTGAAATAGTGACAGAAGCTTTACAGCACAACACAGACAGAGAAACAAGACACTCCATCTTGGGGAGATGATGACACATACCAGCTTCTAGGCTTGTTATTGATGTCCTATCAGATACAACCACACCAGATTATCCTGGCAGGAATGGTAACAAGCAGGACAGAAGGTGCAAACAGTCATTTTAACTCACCGCAGGAATACATGAACTCACACACCACGCATTTTGAGGATGCTATCATGCGAAAGGGACACCTATCAGCTAAAGAGAGGCATGAAGCATTTGTAGCCTTCTCAACACAGGCCTGTCCCAGGCATTTGTATCTATTTACAATATATAATCATATTAGATATAATATAAAAACTTATTATATGTTATAAAATGCAAAATATAAACCATATATAATGTAAAGTATATGACAAAATATATATGAATAAGCAATAATGCAAAATATTTCATATACAATATACAGTATACATAATCTATTATACTACATAAAATGCAATATAATATATCTATTATATGCTATACAATTTACAATATGTAATATTTAATATATATTTATAGATGTAAATGAGCTACTTTTTGAAAACAAAGGACTGAAGCTCAGACAAGTATTTATTTGGCTTCCACCTACTTAAAATGCTGGTTTTGCTGCCCAAGCCCTAGACTCAGGAAAAGAGAAGAAGGAATAAAGGTCAAGAACTCTTGAACTGGCGTCCTTGAAAAGCAGACTCCTGAAACCACAATGACTCTGAGTAAATGTCTTGTCTGAATGCTAATTCTTGCTACTGAAAAAGTACATGCAACATCAACAATAGCAACAAAGGAAAAACATGCATCCTTTAAGCAAACAAACAAAATCATTCCAAAACCACCCTGAACCCTATGTGGTGCTGGAGTACAATTACTTGGCTAGATATTTCCAAAGAGCAGTTTTTGTCCGCCACTGGCTGGATTACATTTTCTCAAATAAATAAATTATATGTGTAAGACTTTCTATCATTTCATGAAAACAAAGTTATGTAAAAGCTGGTTATTTGCAGCATAACCTTTCTGAAGAAGCCTCAGCTGATGTCAGGTAATTATTTGTCACCCGAATCTAATACTTTCCGCCCTGTGCCAAATAATTTTCATAGGATCTTCAGGGTGTGATGTGGATCAGGAATACATTTGCCATCCATCACTGCTGAAAATCACTGGAGCTGGATCCATCTGCCTGTGTTTACCCAGCAACCAGAGTAGCGTTGCTAATGCGAAGGTCGCCCCATGTGAACCCATCAATCAGCAAGCTGGTGTTTTCAGCCGTGTACCAATATAAGGAATAAGTTTGAGGGAACAGCTTTTAACCCTTCACTGTTTCTAAATGGCCACATACATCTTTTCTGCACAGAAATGATTTTCAAAGTCACATCCAAAGTGACCTTCAGTAAGCAATTTGAATGTAGTACCTATGAGATACCCCTTTGACCTGCTGTTACCATTCAAAACTGTAATTAACCTGCTGAGTACATCACAATGTAGAGAGTGTAGCTAACCCAGCTATAATTGCTAGATTTAAATTTCAAGAGAAGTCCTCAGCATATACCCAGCTATACTAAGAATATGGTTTAAACATTTCAACACAACAGGTATGTTACATTTAATGACAAGTCACTTTCGATTTTCTATGAGCTTTAAATGGTGCCTGTATTTGTTTATTCCTAATCTGATTTTTTGAGAGGTCTATGTCATGATTATAAGTGTAGTCTGCTGCTCAATCATACTTTAAGGTAACATGCTATGTGCTTTTTTGCTTTGTACAGAGCCATGCCTTCATGCTCTTTTTGTGATTAAAGCTAGCCAGACTAATTAATTCAGAAAAACATTTCTATTTCTACATTGTCTGCACACAGACTGGGATTTCCAGTAATTTCTTTCTTGTCTGAAATCCTTCAATGGATGCTTTGTCCAAGCATACCTCAGATCGTAAACTCTTCATAACTGATTTGCAGTGATTGATCCAACCACCTCATGTTCCCAATAGTGGGCCTGGGAGGGTTGTCTGTCTGTGTGTGGGTTGGAGCCCTGAACAGGGAAGAAAAGGTTTTGAAAAAGTTATGTGGTACAAAGATTAACAATAGAAAGACCTGAAGTAGCTCATCTTGGAGCTTGCGGAACATAAATGTATTTGGAAAATGACAAAATCTTCATGTACCACTGGAGTGTATCCAGCTCTGGGCAATAGTTCAAATTAGTAGCTTTAATTTCCATAATGGTTCAGGTCAGATAGTGAAAAACATCAATGTGAGTTCATTTTGATTGGGCACCATCTGCTTCTTCTAGGTGGACCCTGCCTGGATGCTGACTTCATTTTAACCCTATGAAAGTGGTCTGAAACATTCAGTTCAGCAGGTAAGATGACCATGATTATAGTCTGAGCTAATAAAAGCTGGGCTTTTAAGAAGTTCAACCCTGCTGGTTCCCAGTCTCTCTGTGGGGAAAGAGTTATCTATGAAATAATCCACAGCATTTCTCTATACATCCTAGATTATTTTACTCCTTGTTTTTTATTTATTTGTCTGTTTCTTTTATTTAATAAAACTGTTTTCAAGTATGTACCCTTGAACAGGGTTTGTAATACAAAATGGAGCAATCAATCTAAAGCTACCTTGTTTTCAAAAAATAACACTGTTTTGAGGTGTTGCAAGTTTTTGAAAGGTTCCAAGAAGTGTTTTACAGCACATTTTTTGCAGTGTCTGCCACTCATGCTTGAGGCGAGCAGCTTACATCAATTCTCGCCTGTATCAATCCTCTAAAGCATTGCAATGAGGAACAATTTTGGCTTCTTAGGTGTTTTGTTGCTTACACAAAATCCAGTGACAAGTCATCAGAATGCCTGTGATGAGACGATCATCTCAGCAGCTTTCTGCAGCGGCAGAGATGACAGTGTGAAGTGCTAATACAAGTCAGTGATTAATGGGATACAAGAACCTAGATAGATTAAATTGGGTTAGGCATGCATATGCTTTATTTAAATTAAAACCATCACAAAAAAAATAAATCTTAAATCCTGTGTTTTGTTGCCTTGCCAGGGTCTCCAAGCTGTTCCAAGTCTGGCTTTCTAGTGGCAGGGAGCTTTCACTCAAAGAAGTCTTGCACAGCTTAACAAATCATGATCTCTAGACCTGAACTCTTTCTGTTTACTACCCATTTTATACCGAGTACTGAAGCAGCACAGACAGATAAAGGAACCAGCAGCAGGTTCCAGGGTGACCGTGGCCCTGGCCATATTGCATGTTACACTGGTGTAGGCAAAAGTGGGATTTAAAATCAACCAACCCATGTAAGCAGTCACTCCTGATCCAGTAATAATGTGATTTATATGGTGTTAACTCAAGGTGGTAAAGAACTGTTGCTTTATTTTTTGTTCAAAAACAATGTACAAATATTCATCAGTGGAGAATATCGGTGCTACAACAACAGCAGTAGTTCAGTGTAGTACTGTTAAAACCAATCAAAATTCAAGCTGTATCACAGATATACTCACTGTACCTCATTTTTCCACAGATGAAATGAGGCCGCAATGCTTAGCTGAGTTTGCAGTTTCTAGGAGCCTGTAGTAAGGAATGTGGGAATCCATGGCTATGTGTCACCATGCACTGGGACATCAAGTGATCTCCTCCTTATAGACACCTCCAAAGTTTTTCCTTCCTTGTAGGCCACTAAGATGGTCTTCTTAGGAGTTAGAATTTCCTGTTCTCCTGCTAGCTCATACATCAACCTCAACAGAGCCGGGTCCATGCAAGCATGGTTGAAGCTGCCTCTTCCTTCATGAAACAAAGTGCAATAGTAGATGGGTATCTTCTTATTATTTCTGTGGAAGCTTCAATCTGAAATACTGTGAGGTTTCATTAAAAAGAAAACACCTGTGTGTTTTCTTGTTGGTGCCAAATCATGCTCTCGCCTTTCCTCTCGATGCTTAAATACTGAGTAACTTTAATGGAATTGCTGAAAAAAAAGATTATGAAAGATGAGCGTGTTGCTTTACATGCAGCTCCTCACGAGTGCTTTGGCCTTTAGATACGTTTCCCCTTGCCTGCTTCGAGGTCTTGGAAAGTCATTGCCGAGTCAGAGCCAACATGCTCTAACCTGACCACGAAAATACTGAGGGGTCTCTTCAGAGAAACGTGGCTTAGGTAGAGAAAGGAGCGCATCTGAGGGCACCTTGGCTGGATATCTGTATTGTGGCTAATACAGAGGAGTTCATGGATGTGGACAAGCTTTCAGTTTAGTGCAGAGACCACACTGGCAGGGCTTTGTGAGAAGCACAAAACAGCAACAGACTAGCAGATAGCGCCACGTATCTGGACCGAGGCACTGGTACGCTGTGAACACTTCAGCAAAGCTCTCCTCCAAAGCTTTTTTACCACAACTGGAAAGAGAAACAAAACTATCTGTGAATGCACTACTGCTGAGCTCCATCTCACTGGCAGTGTGCACAGGTGTCCTTAGAAGACATGCAGCAGTGCAGCTTGGGCTTGAGTGCATTGAAGAAAGGTTGAGAAATTAAGTCCACCTCCTTCTGCTCCAGGATGTGAACTTTAACCTGGAGCTCTGTGCTGCTCTTCAAGCCCCTCTTTCCTGGACAGGTATGGTGAGCATCTTGGGAGCAGTGTGGGATGCCCTTGATGAGGACCACATTGGGGTGCCTCAGGTCAGTGTGGAGGTACCGCAGCACAACTGCAGGACAGCAGAGGAGTCAGCTCCCACCATATCCCCACTACCACGATGCCCTTTTCAGCCTGGAGGGAAGCGGGCAGTAAAGAGAAGAGACAGCAAAAGGAACATTTAGAAGTGAATTGGTTAAAAAGTTGCTCTCCATGTGAACCTGTCAATCTTCTGCAGAGGATTAAGCCCACTGGGGTGAGGAAGCCCAGGCATACACACATACACTTTCACATAGTGTCACTAAGGCCTTGTGGTTAATTTTAGCTCCGAAATCTGACAGAGAAAAATTAGAGGGGAGAGGGACAGCTGCGGGATCCTGGGGTGTAGGCTCTGATTTCCAATGTAATCTGCAGCCCACCAAAGATCTTCACTTTGGAAAAATACAGTTCAGCCATTTCTAGTCCCTGCCTGCTGCTTTTCCATTGCCTCATGTATGCCGTGAGCCCCTGAGCTGCTTGCTGGGTCCCCATAGCAGCAGCCTGGCCCATGCTAAGCAAGAGTGGCTTGTGCCAGTGAAAAACACACATAAGCTGGGATTGCTCAGACCTCCTTCTTGTCTTTCTACTCCGTTTCTCTTTCTGGCTTGTCGCAGGAGACAAGTCAGGAAGACTAGTGCTAGTTTCTTCCTTCCTAGGTCTGCCTGCAAATCTCTCCTCAACCTGGAAATAAAATGAGGTTGGCAAGTTTACCCTTTTCCAATCGCACAATCCATTTGGCTCCTCTGGCCTCCAGAGCCAGAGCCTCCAGAAACAATCCTATTGCTCCCACATGTTGAGGATAAAGATAGTACAAGGTCTTAACATTGCATCTGCCTCCCTTTGGAGCATGGGAGACTTCAGGGGGTCTTGCTACTCATTCTGAACCTACTTATTGCCTTACAAGTAGTGATCTAATATTAAAAACTACCATGGAGACAGCATAAAGTGACTGTAATGTGATCTGAAAGGCTGAGTCTGAAGATTGAACAAAGCTGGGGTAACTGGGTTTAGGAGTGGTACCTCTGGTCTTGGTTACAATGATCTGAGAGACATTTTAATGTACATGGGCGAATAACTCCTCAGAGATCTAAAGTACAGTCAGGAGCTGGGACCAGATCTGCACTACAGGGTCAACACCATTCTTGGATGTAATCATAACTTTTAATGCATCTTGGAAGGACAAAGATGCTCCAATGAACTGGAAAATATTTGTGATGTGCCAATGCTTGAAAAGTAAATGTGGTGGGGAATTACAAGCTTAGTTTGACAACAACCTGAGGGAAAAATCGTGTTCTGGCTGATCAGAAGATGGAAAATCCTACACAATTTTAATAACTTTTTAAAGTTAGGAATTTCTCATAGCAGTTCCTTCTTTGGTATTACCATTGTTTACCAGTATTTTCCAAGGAAGATTAATTTAAAACACCCATACCAGCTTAATGTCCTGCTGTATTACTAGACACGTATTAAGTGTGATTCATCTTCAACCTAAGAATGAAGTGCAAACCTCACACAAACCCAGACCCAGACTCTGCCAGAGCTCATTAGAAGTTCAGCACAGAAGTTCAGTGCAAAATAGCACATTCATTTGGAAATCTTCCACAAATAATTTTTAAATTTTATAACTATGGTTAAACAAACTCTTATTTCCCCATCATAGCTGCTCATCCAGAGTACACTACAGCACTTTGTTTGAGTAACAGATGTAGCCAGGCACAGAGTCATAGAATCACTTAGTTTGGAAAAGATCTTTAAGGTCATTGGGGCCAACCATAAACCTAACACTGCCAAGTCCACCTCTAAACCATATCCCTAAGTGCCACATCTACATGTCTTTTAAATATCTCCTGGGCTGGTGACTCAACCACTTTTTGGCCAAGAAGGCAGATATCTTTAGGACATAGGAGAAGCAGCTGAACACATTATCAAACCCATTTCCTTCAATGAACCTTTCAATACATCTCAGCTGGAATAGCATTAACCAGAACTAACCTGATGCAATCTAAACCAGGAAGGTTAGCAAATTTACCTTTACCAGTTGCTTGAGCCATAACAGTCTGGCTTTGCCCTCACAGAAAGATCCAAGGAGCTGGTTTCCCAGCCCTCTGGAGCTGACAGTAAGCAGCAACATGGGTGCAAAGGCAGACCAAATTACTCAGAACCTTGCCCAGTGTGTTATGAAAATCTCTAGGGGTGGAGATCATAGAAAAGCCTAAGATGACATTTCTCCCTTCACAAAATACCCATTCTGCTCCTAAGAATGAAATCTTGTGTGTCTATGTACTCATTTATATCCTCTCCTGCATTCTGGTGGCTTTTGAAAACAATTCCTTCCCTGTTAGCCCAAGCTAACCTAACATCCCTACCTACGTAGGTTTGCAGGTCCCACTGGATGCACACGTTTACTCCAAGTCAAAAGTTTTCCTTGCAGATGATAATAGCAAGGCAAGAAGCCTTATTCTAGTTTTGACTGCACAGTTAGGTGATGGCGGACGGCACACATCACCTATCCATACAGTTCCAATTTTAATGCAGTCACCATGATAGCTAGCCAGTTAGCTGGTTTCACCTCTCAAGAATGCTTTGGGGTTGCCAGATGGAGGCTCCAGTGAAAGGCAAAACACCATGAGCCTGATTCTCCACTAACTTACTTCTTCATGTCATTGAGGAGAAAAACTCCTCAATGTATAAAGACAGCCTAAGTGAAGCAGAGAATCTGGTGCTCTAGGACTTCTATTAGCACCACTAAGCCATGCACAGAGTTCCCAGAAAAGCAAGCCTGTGGTGGTCCTGAGGCAAATCAGGGCTATGCATATCTTTGTTATTACATTGCATTGAAACACTGCTTTGTAGTTCCGAGTTAGCGGGCAACACAGACTGTGTCCAGAGCGCTGACAGACCCTGTAGCCACAAAGCTGCTTAAGCACTTGCTGTTTTATCCATCAGGGCAGAAAGTGCTCCCTGTTTAACTGTTTACACCGCAGCCTAGGGAGAAAGTAGTCTGAGAAACTACTGAGTATTATAACGCCATAGTTATCCCACAGTTCAGCTGCCCTCCTTTCTTCTTGCCTTTTTTTCCTTCTCTTCCCCTCACCCCCTTCATTCTCCTGGCTTACCCACCATCCATTCATTTTCTCTTCGTGGTATCTTTTTCTCTTATGCCTCCTTTTTACTCCCTTTCTTTGAACCACTTCTCCTCCCCTCCCCCTGTCCTGCCTTTTCTGGCAGAGTTTTGGACTCTGAGTTCAGCTTTATTCTTTCCTGGAGAAATGACTTAATGCCTTGGCTCTAATGAGCAGTTGGCTAACTGTGAGCCCTTAGTCTGTGTGGAGATGTGCATGCCAGTAATTGGGAGCCCCATTTTTCTTCTGCTTTGCTTTTCTTCTCCCCCCTCCCAATATTTTCTCCAGTCTTATTTAGCCGTATGATGGCTGATGAGAGCAGAGCCAGACTACTTGGTAAGACCTTCTGTATTAGATCACCGCTGTTCAGGCACTCAAGAGAACAAGCTCAACAGCTCAGGGAGCACGGACTGCAATAGGAATGAGCCTCCCGAGTATATATAAGGTTTCCCCTGTGGGGATATTTTCACGTTTATTTTGCAAGCAGATTAAGCTGCCCATGGATTGCATATGCTCTGCAGTGTGGACACTGCTCTGGATTGCCATCTGTGGAGGCATGTGTCAGCTGAGCCCTGCTTTCCCAGACCTGTGGCTGGCTGAAGCCAGTCCGTTCACCAACAACTTTCCAATGTTCCCAGCTCTGACCAATTCCCCTCCACCTCATAAACACAGGATTTCTCTAAATTTTAAAGGCCCCTGAGTGCCCTCACTTGATCTGTTCTGTTCAACCACTTCCTGTAAACAGACATTTATGGTAATTTTAGAGGCCACCAGGGCCTCTTCTCTATTCAAAGTGAACCTTTGCTCTCAAATGTCTAGACTTTGACCTCCTCTTTCCCCAGCTTTCATGCTCAAACTCTGTGGTGCTTCCCACTCCAGTGTTTGCCTCTGAAGTGCCTGATCCAGTCCCTCTGGTTCTATCTTGCAGTCTCTACAGCTGCTGAACATCCTACTTGTGGGAAGACACTATCAGAGTGGTAGTCAGCAGGATTTCCTTGTGCAAAGTAGTCACAAAGCACTCCACCAGCAAGAGGCCAAGCTTCAGTGCACTGCAGATCTCCATGAAACAAAGGATGACAAATATGGAATGGATCTTGGCTGCAGCTGGTAGAAGGTGACAGACTTTTAAAGTCATTTTAGTGCTTGAAAAAGCTGAAGAACATGAAGTTTCATGATGAAAGACCCACTGATGTTTCTAAAGCTGGAGTTCACATGTAATCAAATGATTCTAGTGGTATCCACATGTCTTTTGGATGGCCTTTTCAAAGTCACCTAGTGGCTGCTGCCCTGTAATGTAGAGCATCCTCTGGTCTACTTTCTTGGGATCCCCCAGGGCCTAATGCTTGGTGAAACTGCATGTGCATCACCCAGATGGCTGGCCACTATTGCAGTACCAGCACCAACAGCCATCCACAAAATCTAGCTAGCTTTTGTTCATTGCTGTTTGCGCCATGGTTGTGTCCAAGTCCCTGATTCATTGTCTAGTCTGGAAGTAATATGCAAGACCTTTATTCTGGGTGCATTCCACGAGCAGTACATGATAGCAATCAGTATTTCTTTAGTGCACAGCCTGGACTCTGTCTTGAAAGCACAGTTTTTTCCTGGTGTCATTCAAAACCACATTGTCCCTTCCAAGCTGTAAGTGATAAGAAGTCATAAAGCCCATCATTAAAAGAATACATCATTAAAAACATTGCAACCAACTTTTTAGGCTTGCAGATTAACAGTGGTCAGTTAGGACTATAAAGTCCTTTATACTCATACTTGTTTCTCCAAATTGAACCAGGATGTCAGTGATAATCTCAGGAGACAGTCAAATCTTTTGTTCTAGTGATTCCACATCTGAGGGCTACCACACCCCAGACTGCTGCTGCTGTTGGCTGGCATTCTGTATCTCACTGTCTTTGGGAATTAGGCAAGATGACTATGGTCCTCCCACAGACTCAGCCCATCAGAGGTGTTGACCTCATATAGTGATTGGTTTAAAAAGCATAATTTTCAAGAGGTGGAGGTAGTTTCCAACACCATGAATTACATCTTTCTTTATTTTCTCTCTTTATGTACTTTTTTTTTCACTTTGGCAGGTCTCTAGTATCTCTGACATCAGCTTCTAATTGTTTGGGCCAGTCTTTTCTTCAGTTTTCTACCCAGCAAAACATCAGAGAGTGACAAGCCATGCTGACAATCTGCAATGTAACAAAGCTAAATATAAGTCAGAGTCTGACTAAGCATTCTTCTTTAGTCATTTTTACACTATTTCCCACCTACCTGTTGTACTGGGAAAGCCAGTAATTAGTAGTTCATGTCCAAACCCTAAATTCACTTGCAACCGCTTGAATTCATGGCCGCAGATTGGAGTTAATCTATCAGGCCGCACTGAATCAGCGATGTCATGTGATGAAAACTGGATTTGACAGGTGCTTAAATTGCAATGGCACACACTGAGCGTCTCTTATGTTGGTAAGAATAGTAGTGCAGAAGAAGTACAGAGTGTTTTTTGCAGGTAACACAAACATTTGCTTGCTTTTCCCCATGAAGCAATTATCATTTTGCCAGGGGAAATGTCTCCCTGCTCTTTCATACTTTCTAATGGCTTGGATTTTTTTTCCCTGTAATGCATTAGGACTCAATAATCTCACACCTTTAAACAAAATTCCATCTTGTAATGGGATCTTACCCTCAAATTGATGGGGGAGGGCGGTGGTGGTGGTGTGTGTGTTCCTAGCTATTCTCAGCTAGTAGCTTGAAGCAGTAGCTATAGCAGTTACAGCCTGTGTTTCATCTAAGAGCTACCACGGTTTTGGTTTTACTTTGTTTTATTTTAAACAAAGTGGTCAACAGTTCAATGTCCAAGTGGAGAATGGTAACGACTGGTGTCCCTCAGGGGTCAGTGTTGGGACCAATTCTGTTCAACATCTTTGTTGGTGACATGGACAGTGGGATTGATGCACCATCAACAAGTCTGTAATGATACCAAGCTGTGTGGTGCAGCTGACACGCTGGAGGGAAGGGACAGGATCCAGAGAGACCTTGACATACTTGAGACATGGTCAGTGTCAACCTTATGAAGTTCAACCAAGCCAGTGCAAGGTCCTACACCTGCATCGGGGTAATCCCAGGCACAGCCACAGGTTGGGCAGAGAAGAGATGCAGAGCAGCCCTGCAGAGAAGACATGCAGAGCAGCCCTGCAGAGAAGGACTTGGGGGTGCTGGTCGATAAGAAACTGAATATGAGCTGGCTTCAGTCTGTACTTGAGCCCAGAAACCACCTGTGCTCTGGGTTGCATCAAAAGAAGCATGAGCAGGAGTTTGAGAGAGGTGATCCTGCTCCTCTTCTCGGGTCTCGTGAGACCCCACTTGCAGCACAGTGTGGAGTTCTGGCATCCTTAATATAAGAAGGACATGGAGCTGATGGAGCAAGTCCAGAGGAAGCCACGAGGGTGATCAGGGACTGGAGCACCTCCCATATGAAGACAGGCTGAGAAAGCTGGGGCTGTTCAGCCTGGAGAAGAGAAGCTGCGTGGAGACCTCAGAGCAGCTTCCAGTATCCGAAGGGAGCTACAAGGATGCTGGAGAAGGACTCTTCATCAGGGACTGTACTGATAGGACAAGGGGTGATGGGTTCAAACTGAAACAGGGGAAGTTCAGGTTAGATATAAGGAAGGAGTTCTTTACTGTGAGGGTGGTGAAGTGCTGGCACAGGGTGCCCAGAGAAGTGGTAAATGCTCCATCCCTGGCAGATTTCTAGGCCAGGTGGGGCAAAGCCTTGGACATGGTCTAGTGTGAGGTGTCCCTGCCCATGGCAATGGGGTTGGAATTGGATGATCTTATGGTCCTTTCCAACTGAAACCATTCCATGATTCTATGATTCTATAAAGCAAATATCCTGTATACTATGAAGTTCTGAACTTCGCTCCACTGTTCTTCTATTTAATGTTTTAAAACATCTCTGGAATCACTAAATCTTTCCCAGATTTGCCTTCAATTTTCAAATTGTACTCTTGTACCTAAAAAAGAAATGTGTGTATTGTACAGCATGAGAGGTTTCCGGGTCCCTTTTGGCAATGTTAGGAAGGTTTTATGGTCAGTTCAGCTAACACTGGCCTCCCATAAATAAAGTGAAATTTTGCACCTCTGGACTAGGGCCAAAGCTGCCTTCTCTATTAGAACATGCTGACTCTCTGGGGTTTTTTTGTGTGTGTGACATACAAGCCACTGGTCTCTGACTCTGACCACACTGGTATAGGAAAGCCATACTGATAGCCTCCTCAGAGGCATCTGTGGACAACTTGCTTTTGCATTTACTGTCATGGTCTCCTGGGAGTCCAGCCTCTTCCACTAGCCCCTTCAGCTTTCCTAGCTTGTGGAAGTTTGCACTCTGTGTCTTCTGCACATCTCCCAGTGGTCACTTCCTACATTCCCTTCTGAGCTTCACGAGCATCACCTTTGGTTACTTTCTCTCAGCCTTCTTCCACTGCAGGTGCTTCTTGATAGGTCACACTCTGCATGGCTGTGATCTGCAGTTGCTACTTCAAGTAAATGAACTAATTGCACTACACTGGTCCAAGGGGTTTCTCTGTGACTTCCTTGTGTATTGGGGTGAGAATACTGGTGTTTTCCTGACAAGCCTCATATCTGTTACCACGTCTTACTGCTTTAGTATCTCCCCTTCCCTTTTTTTTTTGACACTACCAAAAATTCATATTTGTAATTTTTTTGTTTTACTACAGCAACAATAGCTCTTTCTTAAGATGCCTAAGGATGTGGTCATGATTTGCCACTGTTTCTGTCCAGGTCAAGATGATATGCACAACCTATTACCCTCCTTATCACTCATAATTCACCACACTGTCTTTAGTGGGACACTTGGAAAACTAAATACAGCCCAAATCACAGCCCAGAGAAGTGGTGAATGCTCCATGCCTGGCAGTGTTCAAGAGCCAGGTTTGGCAGAGTCTTGGGCAGCATGGGTTAATGTGAGGCACCCCTGCCCATGGCAGGGAGTTGAAACTTGATCTTAAGGTCCTTTCCAACCCTAACTGTTCTATGATTCTATACTTTCAGACCTATTCTTTACTGCACTGACAGCTTCCCTATCATCTTGAAGAGGTTCTCAAACTCTTTCTCAGTGTCTTGCTCTCTCGCTTCTTCAATAAAGAAATCTTTTAAAGACTGAAAGATCGGTCTATCTTTAATCCAATAGAGGCTGCTCTTCCTCTTTGTACTTTTAAAGATCAGATTTGTAACAAAAATCAAGCTCATGAGTATATGCTTCTCAGTGAAGGTAAAACCACTACATTTTTACTGTCACCTATGTGTAGATAGTCTTTAACAGTTTGTGTCCAGTACAAAGGTATAAGAATCATTTACTGGTTGGTGAATCCATTCATCTTGAGCTACAGTGAGAACAGCCACTGATTCTATGAAAAAGCCACCTGTGTAGTGCTACTGTTATCTTCTCATTCGTACAGTGGATGCTTTGTTGGAATATGCAGTGCTTACCAAAGTGGTAGGAGCTGTTCCTTTTGCATTTTTTCCCCTTCCATCAGAAAAAGACTGTTGCAGTATGCACTTTGTTATGCTGGTTTTACTCAACTCTGGTTGAACACTGCATACCTTTCTGCTTCTGCCCTTTTCTTTCTCCACTGTAGTTGAAATCTCTATCATGTTGTATAACCTTCCTCCCTTCCTCCTCTCCAGCATCACACCACCCTCCCAATATCACATTCTGCACGCACGTCTACAGTCTGAACAATCAACATGTGCACAGTCCTCATTGAGGGTTTGATGATCTGTACTCTACCATATGGTATTCTTCCTCTGTTTAATTACATTCCAGAAAACATCCAGCCAAAATATTACAACAAAAGCGGTCAACAAAGCCCTCTTCTATCCATAAACACCTCTGATGTGCATTAAATTGCTTGTCTGGCTGGTTTTCATCCTGAGAACTACTTGCTTTGCCGGCTCACTTTCAGTAGTCTATGCTTGTTCACTTAACAAGGGTATTTCCAGTCTCTGAATGGAACTTTCTGAACTTCCTATAACTAGGAAGGATAGCAAAGCAGTTTCAAGGCAGAGATGCAAATGCTTTTAGAGAGCATTTTAAAACTAATTTCATGACATGTTGATCTTCCCTGGACTTGATAACTTATCCCTAGGAAGCTCCAGACTGAGTTATGCGTATCCCTTTGTTCAGTGTTCACTGCATTTCCTTATTTCCTGTCAATTTTTGTAACTGAAATCTATAACATTCTTAATGATATTAGCTGCTGTTAAGCCTATCAAACCATGGAGCTTGGAGTTTCTTTCTTAATAATTTGGAAAATTTGATTTAGCTTTTAACATGACAACATCAGCTACAGGATTACTAACCGTGATTCAGGAATTTAGGAACAAGCTGCCACATAGTTATTGCTTATTGTGCTAGCCTTGAAGAATAATGAGAAACTTACTTCTTTCACATAGTAGATTATTTGTAATCTGCTTGAACTTTATAGCATATAATCACTGACCTCAGCCATATCATGCTTGGATCTGCTTCATGACTACATCAAGAAAGACTTTGAAAGTTTTAAAGATGGCATAAAAACCAGGAAAAAAAAAAAAAAGCCCCTGAAGCCAAATAGATTTTTTAAGCTGAATTTCATTATTTCTAACATAGTGAGCATTTACTTGAGTGTCTGGAAATCATTCTCATGTACAAATACATGTAAATTAGCAAAATCCCTCATCAGAACTTAAATTGATCTGAGTGTCTCTCTTAAGATTTTCTAATAAGATTTGTCTCTGCTCTGTTTGCTTTTAATTAATTTTCAACCATCACCACCTAGCAAAGGTATGGATAAAGGCTTCTGATCTCATTTGTTCTCAGCCATCATTCGCATTGGAATACTGCAGACTTTCACCCTCTTTCACAAGGGAGCACTCGTGCCTGAGCAGATCTAAGTAAAACTTTATGGTGCTTAAAACAGCTCGAAGCAACTTTTGTGTCAAGCAGAAAGGCTGACTCCCCTCTAATTCCTGTAAACTCAGGCATTAAAATCCAGGTTTTTTAGCAGCAATAAAGACAACTGAATTGCATTTGCTTGTCCCTCCCAGACTGCTCAACATACTGCAGGATGGCTGGATCATTCCCGTCTCGAACCTAGTGGCTCAGAGCATTCTCCGGTGGGCTGTATACCTTGTCTGCAGTCTGGTCACAGCTTCCTCTCCAGTCTACTGTCAGATTTCATTGTAAGTCATATTTCACTTTGAAACAATATGAAGATGGCTGTGCATGCTTTCCAGATTTCTTTTCCAAACCGTCACTCCCAACTTCCCTGGTATTCCTGGAGCATGTGAGTAGGATAATAGTCTCAAAGTTGGTACAGTCTTACAAAGACTGCAAGTTGCAACAAGACAGAGAGAACTATCAAATAATTTCTACAATATTGACCTTCTACCATATGTATAAGTCTCTGATATTTTCATTCAGTGGACCAAAGCATGCCTACATTCAGTGCGATTCACACTGGAAGTTTTTATTCTTGTACTATTTTTGAAGGAAAGTCTTCCCTGGTGTGCTGAAGAGGTTAAGAAGGAAACCTGCCTGAAACTGAAATGGGACAGCAAAGTGTCTATCAATGAGGATTATGAGATTTTCTCCCTTTTAGGGAAATTATAAGATGATTCCTTTTTGAAAATTTACTTGTGCTCAAATGCATAATATCAATAACACATTTCAAGCTGGAGCTATGAACTGCTAGGTATGAGCACCTCTGTCCAGCTACATTTAAACACTAGGTACATTTGAAAAAACAGTACCATAGATGAGGCATAAAATTACTTCCCCAAAGCCATAACTCCATAATATTATTACAATCACACTTTTAAACCTATATCAAATATCTTTGAGGATGTAAATTCATGGACACACAGTTAGGAGCTGCTTATGCAATATTAACCTGTGACTGCAAACTCATTTTCCCATAGGACTGCTACCTCTACCAGCTTGCAAGATGTCTCCAAAGCCACACCTCAGGAGGAATCCAGGCTAAGCAATGAGAGGAGCTTATGCAGGATGCTCACATCACCTGCTGCAGGAGTTGATGGGTGCAAAGCAAAGGAAGGAGATGAATATAACAAGACACCCTTTATACATTGTGGATTTTCCTAAATCATAAGAAACAATGAAGAAATTAAAAAAAAGGGGGAAAATGTTTTCCTTTTTCCAGACCAGGAAAAGTTTTTTCATTTCTAGACCAGAATGACTAGGTTCAGTTAATTATTTGAACTGTGGGCTTATATCCCCACTTGTTCCTCTGTTTCCCCCAGTCCTGCTCCACAGCCTGTGTCCTGCTACTGGAACCATTGCTATTCTGTCTGCACAGCAGGGATAAGCCCATGGGCACATCACAGGCTACCTCTAGACTAACTGCTATGCTGAACAACTGCCTGCTTCACCCCATCACTGGAAAGACCAGCAAGGAAGCTGGCAGAGGCAAGAGGAAATAAAGTAGGGGAGAGTGGAAGGAAAAGGGAGAAACCTTTGCTCCAGTCAATTTGCGACATTGGAGCTATGGGGCCAGGAGCATGCCCAGAAATTGTTGTGCCTTCAGGAAACAAAGCTGCCAATGTCTGAAAAACCTCCTGTTCAGGAAGCACAGAATTACTAAATTAGGGGCTAGTATGTTGGTGAAACTTGAAAGAATTTTCACAGCATTGGGAAAAGCACATAACATATATAAAGGCACCAGCCCTATGCCAAATATTCAGACCTTACTTCAAAGGTCGGATTTTCTTAATGAAATCTCTCTCCCTCTAATCTCATGTTTGGAAACTGTTTCTCCAGTTTAGCTGAAATAGTTGATGAATCCTCCCAAAGTCATCATAAGGTAGACATTTGGCATGGAAATCTTCCCATCTGTCCATCTGTATTTGGCAGAGCATTTCATGGGGAAGTGCTTTAAAAGAGTACAGCTTTGGAAAGTGTAGAACATTGTTAATGCTGAGATGTGTCATGCCACGAGAAGTGAAAATTATTCAAGGAGCTTCACAGGCCTTCATGGAATAATTTGCAAAGCAGGGGGAGAATAATCCTGAAAGCAGAAACTTACTTGCTTAGGACTATAAAGAGAACTAAGAGAGGAGCTTTGAATAGAATTGCTGGGGATGGTTTCCCAAGCCTTTTTTTTCCAAGTTTTAAGAGTAAAGCCTCCTCATCTTGCCTCCTTTCCTAGCCTCTATGACACATGGACATTGACAGCTGTACATTTTAGTGTGGTTGTTGCTAGGATTCATGCATCTTGTATTTGCACATGTAGAAGAAAGCGATTTCGGCTCAGTGTAGGAATTGGGATGTCCTCAACCCACCTACATCCATTATATCTCTCTTTTTGGAACCCCATACAAATCCTCCCTCTACATAAAGCCTTGCTCTGCTAAGCCTGCAGCTATGGGGCAGCCATTGCTCAATCCTTTCATTTGACTGCAAAGACACATGTTGTGACGCATACACATCCTTCTCTAAACCACGCCTTGGTTCGGGGGAATCAGAGAGGGCAGCAGACACTACTGTGTTGTGCAAAGAGTGGAAAGAGGAGGCAATCTGTCCTTCATCAGCAAGTGGAGAAAAGCAGCTTAGCACAGAGGTTTCCTCAAGCAGGGCTAAAAATGCAATGGACTTACCACCATTAGAGCAGCTCTGGCAAGACCTAAAAAGGGGAGTTCCAAGAGTTTGCTAATGCTGCCCTGGTGAGCAAAGAAGTCTAACCACAAGGGTTTAGAGAAGGATGAGAGGTCTGGTTCTGAGATTATATTGTCTTAGTTTACTCCATTTTAGCCTTTAACAGAAAAGAAAGGTCACCAAAAAAGACCAAGATGATAGAAGCTGCAACTTCTGCTGTGCGAGTCAACAGCGCCCTGGGAGGTTATCTCACACAGCCAGCTCATACGGTGCTTGGGGCTGAAGGCTGGGATAGGTGAGGGTAGCCTCATGGAAGAATGCTGGGAAGAACGAACACATGCTTACTATTCCTTTTCTTCCACTATTTCTGCTTTTTGTAGGCTATAAAATCACATAATTTAAAGACAGAAAAAACGTAAAGCACCAAAACCTGGATCCAAACTGTCTTTCCAGTTACAAACAGGTCAACACAAGCCAACTGGCATGGCCACCGCACAGCTCCCTGTAGCTCTAATTAGATACTTCTCTGTCCCAATTTGCTCTGCAAAAGGTGATTCAGAGAATGTCTTTCCCTATGTAGTTATTTATAAAATGTCAACCCAAGCTTGACAGATAATGAACCTCAGCCTGCACTGAGTCCAGCAAGGGTGATTTCATCCTTAACAATCTCTTCCCATCCATGCCCATTTGACGCCAGGAGTTCGTTTGCACTGCTCGTGCCTCTTCTCTCTGAAGCTGAAACTGCTCTAAATGTGTCAGGAGTATGGGAAAACACAAAAGGAATTTTTCTGGCCTGCAAAAAGTGCTAAGCTTAACACAATGGTATCTAATAACAGCCATGCCAGTGTGACTGGCAGCTGGCCAGGGTCCATACCGACTTCAGTGCTAAGCACAGCAACTCATGCTGAGGCCTCTTTCTTTGGCTAAGTATGAAGACTTCTGCCTCACACCCAGCCCACATTGCACTTGGCATGAATGAGTGGGGAGACACTGTGAGGTCTGAACATAATGGGATCTCCGTCTGCAAGTTTCTCTTTTTCCAGAGTGATCCCCTCCCCCATTCTCTTTTATGCAGATTTAATTTTCTGTGAAGTTCACACTTTCCATCTCAACAGCCAGGATATACAAACATGAGCTCAGCTTCCACCCCTGACCAAACCTGGTATTGTTGTCATTGCAGAGGAAAGCTGCTCAGCTGGGGAGGCATCAGACCAGGGGGCACAGGCATTACCTGCTGTGCCCCACCACCTCTGACAACACTATCTCTGAGCTGAACAGACTACCTGGGCATGGAGAACAGGAGTGACAGAAGCAGGAAGAGGATGAGGGGACCTGGTCCAGATTCAGAAAAGTTAGGAATTTCTTTTCAGCAGCTCCCTAGCTTTGGGCAGACTGACATCACCGTCTTGTCCAAAGATCAGAGCCCACCACCCTGCAACACCCTTGTTATTCTCCTGATTAAAGCATTTCCTGCTTCTGGAGGACAGGAGGAGAAGTCTTCCTCTCTCATCCTCTGGATGCTTTCCAGTCAATGAAACACTGCATGCTACATGCAGCGTAGCAACGGTGGAAAAATACCACCAGTGTTTGGAAAGAAGCTAAATGCTCCTTCACTTCTGCCAGGCCCAATGGAGAAAAGATGGGCTGGAGCTGCAAAGCTGATGATCCAGTCCTTTTAGATGCACCGGTGAACATGAAACATCCCTCCACACACAAAGGATTGTAAGTAGACAAAACAATGCTTTCTCCAACACTGCTGGGGATGGTTTAGCAGCCTGAGTAACTGGTTTGAGGCAGTAAGACTTCAAGGACAGTGGTTTTGAATCCCAGCAGAACCCATCAAGCAGAACCCATCAAACAGTTTATCCTCAGACAGATAAAATGCCTATCATGTAGTTACTGTGCTCAGATCTTTTCAATGAGGCCTCAGAGACTGCGCTTACTGCTGGGTTTAGTGGAAGCTAAAGACCTCATGATGCTAGTGGTAAGAGCAGTTTTCCTTGGTGTCTCTGGTTAAGTTTTTTTCCAGAATCCCTTCTGTGCAGTTGTGTGCTGTCCTGCATAGAGAGGGGTTCTTGTGGCAGCGTAGTTACGTGCGTATGTTATCCTCTCTGAAGGAAACCCGCTCCAGGCATGTACGACGCATTTCTAATCAGATCAAACACAGAAGGTGTTTTAAGATTCAGAAAGCTCAACAGAGAAAAGGTTTTCTGGAAAAAAAAGAAGAACCCAAAAATATTTCCTTTCATTTCAGATCGAATGAGCAAAGAGGGAAGAAGTTTTCCTGCCAAAAACCAGACTTCTGTCAAAAAAGTCTCTGACTAGAAGCAATCTCCACCTGCAGTTAGATTTTTAATGGACAACTTTCCAGATTAATTTAGTGTGGGCCATTTTTACTGTCTTTCCTTGTTTGTTTCCTGTTGTTATGTCATTTTCAGGTATTAGATATTTAGGCTGTCACTTCCTGCATCTTTTCTCCACCAGAAAGAACTTGTAATAATCCAGAAGCCTGAGAAAATGGAAGATGAGTGTTTTTGACATGTTTATTTCTATTCTTGGAAGACAAGAATAGAGAAAAAAAATGCATATATTTCTTTCTGCTTTTGCCTTTGGCAAAACAAAAATAATAAGAAAGATTATTCCAGTGCTTTCTTGCATTTTTTGTGTATGTGTATTTCTCATTTCCCCCTATTTTTTCTCTTGCTTTTGCAGAGGGCAAAGGAAGAGAAAAGAAGCAAGGAGCAAAAACTAAAACGTGGTTTCTCTGTAGGAACCAAATTTACACGAAAACTTCAACATGAGGTGAAATAAAGTAACTAATTTTATTTTGATTTGATTTGTTTCTCCAGAATATATTCTATGAGAGCTTTGAATCGTTTTTTAAAGAGCTTTTCACTATATAAAGTGTCTTTTTGGGCTAATGTTTCAAAGACGTAGAGCTGGCAACAGGCAGTCTCCACACATTTCACCCATACATCTACAGTAGGAACATATTTTACCAGACATATAAATCCAACATGGGACCTACTATAAGTCACAGCATAGACGTTAATTTATGCCAATAAATAATAAGTAACTGTTTAAAGCACAACAGGAATTTACCTCAAATAGGAGAGACAGCGTAAGGATTTTATGCAAGAAGAGAAGGCAGATTTGCCATCATTAGATTTCCTGAGTGCAAACAGGGTGGCAAGGTTGCAGCTCCTCACATTTAAGGGACTGTAATAAAGGCTGAAACATTCTCTATAGGAAGGAGATGAAATATCATCAGTGGGTCTTAATAAGGTTGCTCTGAAAAAGAACAGATGGTTTTACACAACGGGACTTGCAGCAAAGCCCTGCAAAAGTTGAAAAAAAAATAATTTTGGCTAGAATTTGTGTAACTTTCCAAATTAATTCACTGTGGCCATGCTTATCCTGCTGCTTCATTCATTTCCCATGAACATCAGAGCGATCAGATTTTACCCACACAAATTCCTGCAGAAGGCACATTTTCAGCTTGCTTCCTCACATACTCAGCAATGATGTATTTTAAAGTTGCCCCGAGAGTTTGTAGTCTGATATGAAACTGGTCTCAGCTTAAGAAAAGCAGGCAAAAAGCTTCCAAAGCCCCTTACTAGAGCCGTGATGTTGCAGCTTTTCAGCTTATAGGATCTTATGTTACCTCTTGAAATAAGGATCCACAACAATTTTTACACTGTGTGACTGTGATCACGGAAGATTAAAAGAAACCCTGCACTGTTCTGCTAAATTTCACATGAAACAATGTTTTCTGGGGAATGATGCTTTAGGTATGGTCTGGTTCACCAAGAAAGAATTGTTTTGTATGGTTTGTGTTGTTTTTTGAACATTGTTTAGCGAGCTAATCTGAATTCTCTGCTGTCTTTTGCCAAGCTACAGCAGCTTTTTCAAGTTCAAGCCCTGCTATTGACGAGGACATGCTAACTAGTGCAGCACACAAGTGTATTATAAACCAAGCATGGATAATTAAGAATATTTCAACTGCAAGATAATTAATAAGAATAATACAATTCCTTAGAGAGAGAGGGGAAAAAAAGAACTGAATACTTTTGAATGAGGTGTGCCTTGCAAAGAGACTGCAGCTGGTGAAGAAATGACCAAGAGATGGAGCAAGAAGCAGGAATAAAACGTCAAATAAGCTCTCATTTGTAACTTTATGAACAATATCTCATTTGCATGACCTAACTGGCCAGTCCTTAGGGTGAATAACCTTTCTTTGTCCCTGCCCATGGCAGGGGGATTGGAACTAGATGATCTTAAGGTCCTTTCCAACCCTAACTATTCTATGATTCTGTGTAAATATCAGAGGCTAGGAAGTCTTCCTGATGGTTAATCAGAGACAGCAGTCACCTTTCTTCATTCCAGAAGAACGGCAGCACAAAGCTGTTCCAGCATTTTCTGCTGGTTTAGCTGAGGAAGGGAGAGAAGGAAGAAGGGAGGAAGAAGTCATGGAACTTTCGCCTGTACCATCAACCACGTATTAAGTATAAGGGATCAGACATGCTGCCAATGCTCCTGCACCCTGAGGGAAAAGAGTGACAAAGTGCCCGCTGCTATTTCCTCATCATCTGTGGAGTGAGAAACGGAGAATGAAACCTTCATCCCTCTGAGAAGACACTGCCACATCCCCCCTGACACTGCCACATCCCGCCCCCCAGAACAGGCCACCTGTGTCACTCCAAGGGCAATGCAGATGTTCTGTTGTGGTGAAAGCCGTGTGATGAAAGAAGGATCACTGAATTATCTGGTTGAAAATCTGAGCCTGACCCTGAGGGCTCTCTGTGAACAGGAATGGTACATCAGAGCAGGGGACCTGCCAGCGACAGCACTGAATCCTGGTGTGCTGTCCTGCGCTGCATTTCTTGTGCTCTTGCCTTCTCTCTCCCTCCCCTTCCCTTTAGGAGGATGGTGGTAGTTAGGCAAATGTCCCCCACCACCACCTAGAGGAGAAAAGACAGACAGTTTGTTCTTCCACCCACCCTCTAGAGACGTGTAGCCTGGCCTCTGCAATGTCGTAACGTGCCAGAACTGTGTCACATGTAATATCTGAGCACACTGCAATCTCACATGCTGTGGCTGAGCTGGACTTTCCAAATGTCACACTGGTTTAACGCTGGGACCAGGTTCACAGCCCTGTGGTCAGCTGCAGGGAGTTGCTGCAGCACTGGAGTCCTGCTGTTCCTCAGTATAGGGCAGCCCCTTGAGCACAGTAACTGGTCCTGATGTGTTCAGGCCTCATCTAAACTGGCCTAAACTTAGTCTGGAGCTAGTGCTGCTGAAACGCTGGTCTTAGACCACTCAGACCTCAGTGGTGCCCTTCTTGCCGGCTCTCCTGAGACAGCCCTGATGCAGAAGGATGCTGTTCCTGCAGCTGAACAGCACCATATCCCCACCCCGTGGCAGGGCAGAAGCAATTTGCCTCTATTGCTTCACATCATTTTCGCCTCCTACAATGCAAAGCGCCAGGTGTCCTACATCAGTGAAGGCAATAAATCTGTGCTTTCACTTCAACCAGCCTCTTATGTAGTTCTCCACCTCTGATTTCTGTTACCAAGGGTGTTAAACACTTCATTAGCAAGGAAGTAATTCAGTTTTGTATCTTAGATCTCAAAAGAAAATCCTGTAGTTGGACATCCTTTCCAGTTCTGCCGAAATCCTAGTATTTCTATAGTATTCCTACTTTTTCACTTCTGGTGGGAGGTGCCAGAATCTAAAGGGTGAAAAGCAAAGCACCTTGATACCCCAGTTGCAGACAAAGCAAGAGCAAAAATCCCCTCCCATCACCTTTGCTCGGACACTTCATCTCCTGCCTGGTGCTTCTGCAAGTCTCAAAAGGATTTCTTAGCTCCCACCAGCACCTGGCTCAGCAGCAAAGAATGATGCAACAGCTCTGTGTCCTTGCTTGTGTTGAATATGGTCAGGGTGGGACTACACACCTCAACCTATTTCACACAGACCTGTAAGAGCATATGCTACAACTGCAGCTTCCAGATGCTGTAAGCTTCGGGTAGATTCCAAACCATAATCTGGGGGTGAAAAGGCATACATTCCAGTAAGCATTCCTGATCTCGCAGAGCTGAGTTCATTGGGAAAAAATCTTGGATCCAGCCGGCACTAAAGGCGTCACTTTAAGAAAGGAGGAAAATACAGGCTTAATATCAGGAAATATTTGCTAGCAGGGAGCTTTGTTCAAATGTGCTGCTTTTTCCCAAAGGAAGAGATGAGGCTTCCATCAGATCAAACTGCATCAGTTAAAACTAGATCTGACAAAGCTCTGAAGAATAACTCACTTGTCCTGGCCAGGGGGATTTATTAAGTGGGATAAGAAGTCTTTTTTCCACTTCTAGGTTTCAATTATTTCTCTTTAACCTTTTTTTTTCCGTATGCTCCCTCCCCTCAGCTGGGTATTGCAGGGATGGATTTCAGCTAAATGAACATAGCGGAGTGGAAGAGGCACAGAGCTTAGTCTGAATTTCTGTGTGGGCCTGAGTCCAGGAAAAAAATGGCTTCCCAAAGCTGGATAATTGATTTCTAATTTAATTATCAGCTTAATATCACACATCTAAATGCAACAGCTTTCTGTGCATAGTGCAGCCTTCTATTTTCAGGCACTATCTGCTTTAAAACTGCAGCTTTAATGCTGTTAGCAGATGGATGTGTGTTATTGCAGTATAGGGAACTGGAAATTCTCCATATACCAAGCTATAAATATTTCTTTGACATTTATTATCCTTACTTGAGTTCAGGTGCTAAAATACTTGGACTGAAGTCATGTTTGTAGCAGAAAAAGTCAATCTTAGATCTTACCTTGCTGCTGGCTAAATTATTAAGAACAGACAAAGACAGCAGGGAAAGGGAGTCCCTCACTTAGCAGAGGTCATGCAACCTTTGAATCAAATTAGCTAAAGTTTTGACTCGTTCCATGATACCAGTTCTCAAACACTCCTGCTCAGGCAATGTGATAGATCGCTTCACTAGGGCTTTTCTTATCCTCTGTCTTTCCCCCCCTGCTTTTTCTTGTTCTTCTTAGAGTGCTTGCAGTAGGATTGCATTTGCGGTCATGAGTCTGAATCCCAGTTTTGCCAGCTGCATTGGATTGTAAACTCCAAGTCATATGAATCTCAATTTTGATTGCCCTAAGGGAAGTGTTGGATTATGTAAACCAGCAGATAATAGCCCTTATAAAATCCCTCCAATAAAATAAAATCAAGGTGTATGTGTCATGGTGGATTAACAGGCTTGCCTTTTGCCTTTTTTTACCCCTGTTTCAGGCTCCTGGTTGCAGTTGAAACACATACCACAGATGGAAGGAGAATGTACTGTCATTTGTGAATCATACAGCAATGTGTGATAATCTTTAAGATGGTAAGTCAGCTCCCTGGGGTGAAGGTTAAATTGAATAGAAATGGTGAATTGTCTGTGTGACAGCACTCAGCAACTGCTTATGCAGCAAAGAGCAGCTATTTGGAACAGCATGGAAATGTCGTGTGGCTAAATGGAGTGGCCTGACTTGGCATTTGTCCAGGACAAAATAATGACCATCTCTGCCCTTAAAAGATTATGGAGGAACTTCTAATAACTAAACCCCAGATTTGCATCTAGCAACCAAAAGCCTCACCCAATGGTATACCTTGAACAGCATGAGATCCCACAGCTGCTCACTGTGGCTGAGGTGTATTGTCAGCTCAGAAAGTAAGTCACAGCTATCCAGACATCCTCAACAAACTCACCCCCTACCTATGGTGCCTGTATAGATGGCTGGGACCTTTCTGCTGAGGTGATTCTTTTTTACAGAAGAACCAGGAAGCATCTCTGCAGAACAGACCCTTTCACCAGAAAAGCCCACATTGGAGGAAATCCTTCATTTTTGTTTGATAGAACAACATGCCCCGTTTCATTTGGGGCAACTGGCAATTAAGCCCTGCAACACTGACGATTAGAGTTGGGGGAACCTAGGTCACCAGTCTTTACCACAAGCTAAATTACCCCTGTGGGCTGTATCTCCCATGGAACCCCACTATCATGAGAAGAAGGCCCTATCTACAGGTGGATCACGATGCATTATGTAAGGTGAGCTGCGTATGAGTTTTTCATCTCTTTTTATATGGACCAGACAGGTCAAACATTAGCAATAGGGAGGGTACACCAAAGAGCCTGAAGAGCTGAGGTTGTAGTCTCCAAAGTCTTGTGCGTGATCTACAGGTGGTTCTGCAGCCTCAGGTCTAAGCTGCAGTGCTGGCATCCTGCTCATAGGACACTGCGGGTGCAAGTCTGCCAGACCTGTGGGCCACAGGTTGCCAAAGCCCAGCAGTGAGGTGGTGCAACTCCAAGACAGCCCACATGTGCAGGTCAGTGTTAATCCAGAAGTAAGTGAAAAATTTTGATTCATTCAAAAGGGAAAAACCCCAGCATATTTTGTCCCCCAAAAAAATACAGCGTCTCAGCGTCTGTGCTTTTTGTTTTGTTTTGAGGTTTTGGGGGTTTTTTCCTCCCCCTTTTGGGGCTGAACAACAGATGTCAACATTCACAGCAGCAGTTCTGTCTGTCTGTTCTCCCAGTTACTTTAGAGGTAATTCTGCCAAATACTGAGTCATCCAGATCCTACTTTGCTGACAGCGTGGTTCAGTCAGTGTCTCACAGGCTGTATCTGGCCCATCACAGACAAGATGAGCAATGGGGCCACTGGTATCACAAATAAATCAGAGGAACTGAATAATCCTCCTACCACTGTCCAACACTGAAAGCTGTTGGTGCTGATGCTACCAAATTTGGCCCTCCACAGTTGCGTGATTGTGGTGTAGGACTAGGATGGGGAGCATGCTGGGATAGGAGGAACACAGCCAGGGAAAAGAGTCCCTGAAAGACAGATTCAGATGACAGTACTTGCAAGGCAGACCTCAATTACAAAACCTGGTTTAAAGTTCAAAATCAATTCAGAGGTGAGTTAATACAATTTCCAGCATGGGAAGGTTGTTGAATCTAGCAAAATAAAGGTAAAATAAGATCAAGACCCACCCACAAAAAGAAAAAAGCGAACAAGAAATGCCATACCCATTTAAAGCCCTGCAAGTAATTAACCTTGGCAAGAAAACTGCCATAGGATGTGGTAAATTCTCCATCATTTGAGTCTTAAAATCAAGGTTAAACAACATTTTTTTTATAAGATACACTTTGGTTCAGCTACAAGTTGTTGAAGTTAAGGCAGGATTTACTTGGTGACATTATTTGGCATGTGCTGTGTGGGAGGCCAGGCCAGACCAGGTGAACATTAAACTCTTTTCTGACTTTACAGCCTATGAAATTACTAACCTGAGAACTAAGTCCTTGAGCTTGACCACATTGCTAGGTGAAATAACTCCTCAAGGTGCAGACAGACCCCCTACAGGCAGTAAACATCTTGTTCTGCACTGTTCAGGGTAAGTGAGGGCATCTGCCCATAAGGAATGCATGTTTCATTTGCTGCACAGAGCACCTTTACTGGTTTTGAGACGTAAGGCACTTCTGTAGGATAAACCAGTGTCTTTCCACACTCATGGGTTATTTATGGCTGCTGACATGTCTGCATTAATGCTGAGCTGTGTTTTCCCACCTCCAGGACTAGTTAGATAACTTCTATTGCCAGATTTCTGTTGGCCATCTTAGCTTCATAAATAAAGGCTGAAAGCTGTCTTGTGGGACAAATTGCTTGGAAATGGGGGCACCCTTGGAAAGGAATGGAAAAAGTCTTCACCTTTAGGTTACTGGCTGAGGTAGACCCTTCCTGCTAAAACTGCATCATTCAACTTCAGAGAAGTATCCCACTGTCAGCTGTTCATTTTTCTCTTTCTTTTCAAGTCCCCAGGTCCTGGTCTGAACTCATGGCAATGTTCCTGAGAGACTTTTCCTTCTCTTATTCTCTTAACCTCAATATGAGTCTTTCCAGGATGTGCTCCCATCCACCTTGGTCCTGTCTGGTCATCTGCAAACTCCCCTATAACCTGCTTGCTTCCTACTCCATCCCCCTGTCAGAGCAGCACATGGTGGGCAGGAGGGAGGGCATCTCTTCTAGAAGAGCGCTGAGAAAACAGAAGAGCTTGTTCCAAATATAAGCCCCAAACTGCCTCTTCTGGTTGGGAAGTTGCCTTGAGCTTACAAGTAGTTGTAGCTCAGCCCTCAACACAGCTTATATCTGAAGGTACATCGATCTTGGTCCAGTACTGGTCCTAGAACTTCAATAGTGTCTGTTGATATCCTAGCAGTAAGGTGTTTTATTTCTCTTGACATTCACCCAAAATTTAGAAAGGCTAAAAGGTTAAATAATCCTTAAACAGGTTAAATGAACAGTTGGAGGTTTACGCAAAATTATTTTACTGATCCAACATGCTTCTTTTGAACTCTCTCAATGTCTTCATTATTCCCACAGTTGGTCCCCAGCACTGTGTGGCCAACTTCTAACTACATCTACTGTCTCAAGAGGAACACCTTGCAGTTCACAGGAAGGTCAGTTGAAGGGAGGAAGTGGGCAATGATTTGGTCAATAAAGGCTCCAGTTTATTAACTGCTACAGGTGGCCAAAAGGATAGCAGACAGTGAAGCAAAGAGCACTTTATCGTGCAAGTAACCAAGGCGTTCTCACTTGATTTACATAAAGATTGCCCTGTCAAGACGGAGCACAGCCTGAAGTCTATGATTATACGTCATGTACAGGGACTAGTAAGAAAGCAAATGTAAGAAAGTACAGAGAAATAAGATGAAAGAGACAAAGAATCGTATGCTCTCCTATTTCTGACCTCTGTAAATATGATCTCTCTTTTTCACTTTGCGCCAACCATATCAAAGACATGGGACCTCTAATTGAGAGCATCCTTTGGAAACCTGCAAAGTCTGTTTTCTGGCAAGAATGTTGTCCAACTGTACGGGGGCTGTTTCTCTCTGACCATATTGAGCTGACTCAGTAAAGTGCAGGGCTTTAAAAATCCCTCCTACAGGGTGATCTGCATCCACATAGCCTATCTACAGCTACACAGAAATACTGGGGGAAAGTATCTGAGAACCATGTGCACAATCCAAATGATTCAGCACTGACCTTCTAGTGTAGTGTTTATTAGCTCTTAACTATTAGCATTTGCTCAGTGTGCTTCATTGGGTGAGACTGACATAATCCAACAGTATGGTGTGGCATCTGGATGATGTTATCACACATACTCTTGCATGCACAATCACATTCACGCTCATATGCATGTACTATGCACACAGGCGCACATACATAGAGATATACGAGCACTGCACCAAATGGGCAACTGAAGGCTTTTCTTTTTCTTAACACTGTAGGTGACAAAGTACACAGGATGAATAGAATCAAAGCCTTTCTTTCCTCTCTCACTGGAAAGGGCAACTTACTTCCAGCACTACTAACAAGTTTTAAAACTCCACAGAAAGATACAGGAGTACATATGAAATATAGAGGGAAATGGTTCTGTGTAGCTGGAGGGTAACAACAATACCATGTGCTTTCTCAACAAGCTTCACAGGCAGCAATCCGTAACTTCCCACAATGAGATGGAAGAAGCCCTTTTATGCTCATCGTTATTTAATAGTGAACAGACTAGTGGTTGCTGCTAGGTATGACCATATGTCTCTAGATATGGCCCTTTGTCCTTTAAGATAGAGCAGCATAAATTGAAACTACGATCTTCTGCATTGTCTCTCCTGCCATTTCCCTCACCTTGGTTAAGGAAGGCCACATGGGAATATTGTAGCCATAGCTGGAAATGACACCTACACTAAATGTTGCTCTGCTCTTCCTATTATATGTTTCTTCTCTCTGCTTTAATGAACTGAGCTGAACCTGAGCCACTGCTGGAGTTGTTAGAACAGATTTCTGCCCCATTATGGGTCTGTTCAGGTTAATTTGCTCTTTTTCAAAATATCAGGGAAAAATCCCAAAGAACAGCTATGTCCCAGGAAATCTATAAGGCAGAAAAATACAGTTTCAATCCTTAGTATAAATTTCTGGCAAGGCTTTCACCGAAAAGCTGGCTCCTCAAAGTTTAGGGTCAGCAGTTGTGGGAGCTCAGGTGAAGGAGTAGATACAGGCTTAGGGGGAGCATTGTGGGGAGAGGCTGAGAGAGGAGACTAGAAATAGAAGGGGAGGCTGGGACTGAAAGAAGCAGCTGGTGACTGGAAACTGAGATGAGGAGGTAGAGATGAGGAGCTGAAGTGTAGGGGGAGATGGGAACAGGACAAGGGCAGGCTCGAGGGTCACGGACAAGCTGGGAAGGGAAAGAAAATAAGCATCTGCAATAATTTGATCTGACACTTCTATGCCAGAAGTGTTGTCTTCTCTGTGGAGACTCAGGCACTGCTGCACATTGCAAGCTGCACACGGAGTTCTGGGTCCTACCTGGGCTGTTTCTGCATGGGGCTGAATGGGCACCTCTGCATCACCATCCTGGAGATGGGCAACACAGCCTGGGACAGGAGGGAATGATGGTGGCACCTCAGGGCAGGGCAGGAGATCTTGGGCACTCTGAGAAGGGGGACACTGCCAGCTTTTTCAAGTGAGGACCAGACAGGATTGCTGGGTCATCTCCTGTTGGCAAATTGCTGCAGAACTCCTGGGCAAAATGTTTGCTCCATCATCATCTAGCCTAAATACAAAATGACTCCTTCCTACTGCAGCCAGCTGTGCTGCTCTCCCAAAGGGCAGGAGGAAGGGAGGACTCTGGAGATACGTGTCTTGCTGAGGAGAAATCACCATCACTGACTCTGGTATGTGTTGGTACTGCTGCATCATTTTCAGTGATGTGAGAATCCTGAGAGATCTAAATGTTTCATTAGAACACTTCGAAAAGGAGGAATTTTGATTTTTCCATATGGATTTTCTTCTCATATAGAGACTTTATTCAGTTTGAATCAAAATTCACATGTCACATAAAAAATCTGCCTTTGAAGGAAGAAATCAGCTCTCCTGATGGTCCCTGTGGGAGCAGTTATTGCTTCTTATGAAGGAATTCCCAGGTTTTCAGTTTTAAAAACTGAGAAAATTTACACAAAAACTTTATTAAAAGATCATTAGGGATGCAAAATCAAATACTGAAAAGCTAGGAGGGACAAAAATTAAGATAGCCATCAAACTGAAGTTCCGTCCTTCTGCACATGCACACTATGATGACTGATTATAAACACAACCATTTTCTCCAGGAACCCCATCTCATGTAATATGCAGGTGGATGCTGCTCTGGTGATGAAAGAGGGTTGTGTCATGAAAACTGTTGTCTACGAGACGTTGCACAACTGCTGGAGAAGGCAGAACCTGCAAAATAAATGCAGCACTGGAGGGAAAAAGAGATAGGATGTGAGAGGATTATGCTATGGTTTAGACAACTGAAAGCCATCCTGAGAGTCCAGCCTTGCTTTTGCCTCAGAGCTCCTGAGCAATGCCTGTCAAATCACTCCAACTGGGGCTTTTTGGGGAGTGGTCAGTAGTTGTGCATTCCTCCTTCCTCTGTGTATCCAAGACAAGAGGCCAAGCCCGGTGGCCATTGCTGAGCTCTGAATGTATGGGAGCTGTGCTTTGAAGATGATGCTGTGCCATGAAGGGAGTCACTTATTTATTTATTTTACATCAGGCTCCGCAGCTTGGCACTCACGTCTTCATTTAGTACGTTGCATAGAAATCCTGCCCATGAACTAATAGCTCTACATTCACACATGGGAATGAAAGATGATTGGTAACACAAGGCTAGGGACCACACACTGAACACTGGAGATTAAAGCAAAACACTGGAAAATGTGCCAGTAACTGAACACCATGCTCTGAGTGGGGGGCACCTTTGGAAAGAAGATGATGCGATCTCTGACTAAAAGACTGTGGCATATGCATATTGGTCACCTCAGTTGGGGTATTTACCAACTTTTGGTGCTGGACACTGCAATTTTAAAAGTTTTATAATCAGTTTAGCTTATCATAGTAAATCAAATCAACTAATCTCAAAAGCATGTTAAGAATGTCCGTATATTCAGCTGAATCAGTGACAAATCGTATGCCTTCATGTATGGAGAGACCTTTGCATTAAATGCCTGGTGGCCATGCTCTTTGGTGAGCTGCAAAATAGTCACACAAGGTTTTATAATAGTTTCCATTCATTGTTGGTTTAAACCAGTTTACACTAAGCCAACAAAAATTTCGTGCAAACGTATCTCTAGGGAGGCTTTGTGTGAGATTTCCAAAGGCACAAATAGTGATTCAAGCATTTAACTCTGTGTGAACCAGCAACACATAAGTTTCATAAATAGGCTGACCTTCTCTTACGTCCTCTGCTAGCATCTATAATTGCTCAGCTGTTCCCAGACTATTTCAGATCTACTTGTTTCATCACATTATCTTCAGAAGGAAAGAATTTGGGGGGCCATTTCTTAACACGAAATTGCCTTTACAATAGAGAAACCTCACCTTGGACACATTCCTCAAACATGAAGGAATCCCTGCCATCATGAACCTATTTTAGCTGTCTTTTCTCTAATTGCTGCTCTGTATACCTTTCTTTTCCTCTCTTTCATTTCCCAAACGTTCTCTTTGTTTTAAATTGGCAACGCCAGCCCAGCCATCTGGAAAGAAAACCAGGAGGGACAGTTTGCAGAGAAACACACTTTGGGTGCTTCTCAGAAAGTCACCATGATAAAAAAAGAGTATGTCATCAGCATCCCTTTTCAGTGGTTAATGCTTTTCATTCCTTGTCTTTCACTTTAGGACCTGACAGCCCTTCAGTCAATGCCCTCACATTGCACATGGGCATCTGACACAGAGAAGGCCACTGCAGGTAAGGCTAGTGGCAGAGGCAGAAATAAAGCTCAGGTCACCTAAGTTCCAGACCCCTGCTTCCGGCTACATAGCATGTAGCAGTAGGTCCCTCACTTCATGGCTTCAGAAATTCATTTCCTATTCTTTCTGGAATTATTTGCTTCCCAGTGTTGGCGTGGGTACAGTGCATGCCCAAGCATACACACTCTCTCAGTCTCTTTTGTCAGAATTTAATGATATCAAAAGAGTTTCCTTACTGTATCTTTACTGTGTTTTGTCATTTACCAGTGCTAGGATTACCAGTTATTGCCTGCGATACAGCATTTCCCGTGTCATGGTTTCAAGACCCATGTTCCTTACTGACCAGGACAATGCTTCTCCTGTGTTTTCCCGCCTCTATCCAGATGGCAATTCATTATGTACCACAAACACTCGTGAAGCCTCCTCTTCTTGTCTCTCATCACTGCTTGAGGCTGAGGCTACCCAGCCAAGGTAGTGCCAGTACCATGATGCCTGGGGTGATTGTCATGCCAGGGTGCTGGCAGTTGGTGGGACCCTTGCCTTAATGGGTTCAGGGTAAGGCTTCTCCATACTCATTTCCATTTACCCTTGGGCATAAGTGGAAGCGAACCTACATCCTCCAGTTTCCCTGAAGCCCAGGTTGAGCATGGGGAGTGCATGGGGCAGAGCACTCTGGCTGGAGAAAATGAGCTGCATCCACATGTTTCAGTGTGAAAGCTGCCAAACCCAGGTAGGACTGAGGAACTGGCACAAAACGTGATGGCTTTTAGTGGGGTGAGCTCAACGGTTTGCTCTTGCAGTATACAGGTCCCACGTGGCACCTTTTCAGGTACCTTTGTGGTGCAATAGTTTGAAAAGCAAGAGGATATATCCGTGAAAATAGTCCATGAAAATACTCTACAAGGAGTAAAACCAGAGTTGGTAATTGCTAAATTATGCCACCCTTCAATGGCAACAATAGTCTCTGCAGCTAGGAAAAAGACTCAGCTGGGCTGTGGACAATGTACTTGGCATCCAGACATAAGGATGAAATTTGCTAATGACAGGGAAATGACCCTCCTGAGTCCACAGTCCCCTTTTTGTATTACACCACAGGGGATGATTTCGTTTCAATGCATGACAGATCCCAAAAGGGGAATTATGCTATTAACTTCTGAACCAAAATTAATTTAATGATATAAATAAAATGCAGTTTCCTGTCTGCACAGTGCATAAAGCTGGAAATTAAACAAGTATCACTCATCTTCTATTTTACATTTCACAGACCCTGCAACCTAGCTGCTTTCTTCTTCCATCTTCTCTCCTAATAGCCATCTCTGAACACAGTGGTCACTCAGATTCAAAAGACCAATTTAGAAACTTATATAGCTATATGCATGAAGCCCTTACATAGTGTTAGAGTAATCAGTGAGAGATCAAGACAAATGAAACAAATAAAAGTTACTTTTCATCTTTTTCAATTGTTTCTTGACTTGATTAAACTGACAGAGCATTTGAGTGTAGAGGTGGTCCAGGTACTAGCATTTCACTTGCTATTCTAGGCCAGAAGAGCAGAGCAGTCTTCTACAATCTCCCAAGCAGACTCGCTTGAAGATACAGAAAGAGGGAGATCTTCCAGTTACCTTGTTCCAGCACCAGAGCAATTTAAAAACTCAAAATCAAACAATCACTCAAAAATAAAAAAGTTTAATCTCCCCAAAGTGGCCTCTTGAGAAAGACACATGTTCAAAACTTGTACTTCTCATATTGAATGCAAACATTCCCCCATTATTTCTCTTTCTCACTTAGCCTATTTCTTTAGAAAAGTCCCCACATCCTGGCTGTACAATGTATTTGAAACATATATTCCCTTTTTTTTGTTTAAATCTTTTCTGACATATCCTGGAACAAAGCACGGACTCATGCACTAGTGAAAATCTACACATACATTTATCTTCTAGCTGCGCATGTAAGTGTGTTACTTGAAGATGAAGAACTTTTTATTCTTTGGGTATCATTAAAGGACACTGTCACCCTGCACTTCCTCATGCTCTGGGGAATAACATGCAAAGGAACTCATTCCACACTTCCCACACTTCCCACTCATCTCTCTCTTTTTCAGCTAAAGGTCCCAGTACAACAATTCCAGCACGGGAGAGAGAAGGGGGGCGAAGATTGTCTGTGAAAACTGTACATCCTGAAGAACTCCAGTGACATGAAATACCATATCTGATCTGATATCAAAACTGCTATGATATATGAAAAAACCCTGCTTATTTCATTGGTTCATATGCACATTCACTAGTCTCTAACCTCAAAAACCTCACAGTTTCCTCCAAGTGGATATCAGCATCTGAAAGATCACCCACGAAGTGCCCCTCAGCTTTAAATACCTCTGTGGTGGCCCAGTGACTAATGAAAGTATAGGTAGATCCCCAAATGGCTGGTGCTCATCAATAAGGATCGTACTCAGTGAGTGCATAGATGAAGCTTGAGTTGTGGCGGGGTTTAATCTGATGACCTAAAGAGACTCCTTTGGCCGCAAGAGTCTCTCCTGGTGCAAAAGAAGGAGCAGTGCCTGCCAGTAGGGAGCAGATGCCATGTACTGAGATCCAGTGTTGAGTTAATATCCTTCACAACAGGATGTGTCAGACGAATTCATTCTCTGTCCTTCCCACTCAGCAGATGACAGTCTTTCAGTATGACTCATCTTGATGGATTTCAGCCCAGAACCATAGGGTTGATCATGTCCTGTGACAGCCCTGCCAGGGGCCAGACCAGGGTGCTCCTTTCTCTGATCAGGCTATTGGGGTTCTCTTGCTGGCTTTTCATCTGCTTGCCTCTGTGTTTGTGGAGATGAGCCATTATTCACTTAACCCAAGTACCACCTTCGCTTGTGCGCTGTGTGGAGCAGCTCGGGAAAGCTGAAGTTCCCACAAGAGGTGAAAAACCTATGGTTTCAAAGGTCTGACTTTGTTTAGGTTTATAAGAACGGAAGAGAGTGAGTTGTAGAGGTCTGAAGAGACTACAACTTCCCATTGCCTGCCCAGCTGCATCATCTGCTACGTGACACATTTCCACATCAAGTGGGAAGATCTACCATGATATAATGCATACCCTCCATCCTCTGTGGGGTTGTGACTTCCCATACTAACACTCATTTGAACCCATGTGTGAATACACTTTTGGAGAAAGGAGGAACAAAAGAACCCAGAAGAACTGAATAACTTTTCCACTTTAACCCAGACTGAGGCAATGCAAAAGAACAAATCATCTGTGCCTTTCTTCTTTAGGGCTTATAAAACTTGGACTGACCTGAGAACCTCGAGGTTCATTTTGCTGGGGAACGTGTGTGTGGAGGTGTACATGTGGCTGAATGTGGGTGTGCTCATGTTTGAACTTGAGTGCATGTGCTTCACTTGGAGTAAACTGCGTGTCTGCAATCTGTGCAGCGCTTCAGCTTGGCTATGCAGCCTCATGTAAAGCATACGTTTATGTCTACTACCTTGCTGCAGCTACTACCTCTCTCCCATTTATCACTCCCTTCCTCTCTCCACTCTGGTTTTTATTGTTCCTTCTACCAAGCCTGGATTATGTCATTTCCTCTACCTTTCCCATCGTCTTCACACTTCTCCTTTCCATGTCTTTTACTCTATTTCTCTCATCACATCCCTTTAATGTCTTTCTAAATTTATTTTAGTATTACTTCTTTCCATTACTCATTTCATCTCTGTGCTCTCTTCTTTCTTCTTTCTCCACTTCGCATCTACCTCCACTCCTTCCCTTTCTAAACTCTGATTTTCATCCTGCAGCCACCACTCTACTCTGCAGTTTTAATCACAAAAGTTCTCTCTGGATCTGTCAGTTCAAACCAATCTGCCTGATGTCCTGTCACATGCTGGTGCAAAACCTGAAACAGCAGCGGTTTGCAAGATTTGCAAAAGCAGAATATCTCCCACAGGCTGACTTGGAATGAGCTTTTGCCCTTATTTTAGGCAATCCAGCCTCATAATTAGCTTCTCAGAGGTGCCAGACATAGATTTTAACTCCCAGTATGTAAGTGAACACAGAATCTTTTTAATACCAGCGCAGAAAAATAACTTTAGAGTAGTTGCTAGAATAAACTATTGCAAGCAGGTTTTGATGATGTCGCATTACTTTTCTGATCACACTTGTTTGGACCTGCATTTCGAGCCAAACTTTGAGATTGATCTGTCTAGGAAAGCCAATACCAGACTTATGAGTATCAGAATCAGCCATGAACCTCCACACACGTGTATGGAGTACCATGTAAATGCACAATGCATGCATGACATGTATGCATTACAGGTAGGGTTGTTGGTCTGGATTTACATACAACAAAGGCCTCCAGGAAAGTTCATGTCCAGTCAAACTGTCTCCCTTTTCCAGGAGGATAATAGATGACCTCAAATGCAGAAGCAAAGCCAGGGAAGAACTCTGTAGTATGAAGGAAGACACAGGCCGTTTCTCACTGCTGTTCCTGCTCTCACAGTTGGCAATGTGCTTATAGTACCTTTTGGCAAGATCATGGGCTGTTCACCTAAGGTATTGTAGTACTACACCCTGAGCCTTAACATGTTGCATTTGGATGCTTTGGTTTTAAACCCTCCTCCTGCAGCCAGATGAAAATCTTTAGACAACTTGAATGTTCCTGGGAAGCCCTCTTCAAAACAATCACATAATGTGGTCCTCTGCCAAAGTGCCAAATTGAAATCCTTTAACCTTTCAAAGGGTACATGGAGTATTATGAAGACCTAAAGGCATCACATTGCACTTGAAAGTCCTCCTTGAAGCACAGACTCAGGGACATCTCAAGGACCTGTGTCAAGTGTTCAGAATCCACTGCTCAAATCAGAGTGGGAAAGCAGTACATCCAGACAAGTGCATCCAAGGTCTCAAGTCTCTTTAAGACAACTGATATTCACCTTTTGCAGTTCACTGTTCAAATTTGCTGGAGTTATTATGCAAATGGAGACTCTTCTTTACTTTTCAAGTGATCTCTCAAGTGCCAGGTACCCCTCTGGCTGCTGTGGAGTACTTCTGTGCAGACTGAGAGTTCGACTTTCACATGCATTTTGTGGAGGGATTCACACCAAATATGAAAAAACACAATTCCCAGCAGATCTTTTAATAGAGTTCTTTGTATTTTTAAAGCGGAGTTACTTCTAATTCACAGCATTTGACTAACAAAGGGGAGAATTTTTCTCCTTGGATCAGAGAATAGCCATGGGACACTGCCAATAAGACATAAGTCATTTTGGTATCATTGACAGGTTTCTGCTTATTACCAGCTCACATATCTGTCATGAAAGTACAAAACCTTCTAACCCACCCTTTTCAGTGAGAATATCGCCATCACCATGTGCTGCTTTACCAGTCTTTAGGGAAAGGAAGAAGCATTCATCTCAGCAAATCTTCATTATCTCTGTTCTTATCTATATGAAGAATGGGAGAGCCTAAAAAACTCACTAGTGGACTCATGCGCAAAGTAAATCCAAGTGAAACTGTAACCTCCTTTTGTTCTGTTGGTTTGAATTTGCTAGTTAGTTTTTGTTTTTTCCCAGTTCACATTCCATGCAACTTCCACTGGCAAGCATTTGAATCCCTAAAGCAAGCTACAAGTGGAGAGGCTCACAACCCATTTTTTCCAGCTTTACCTGCAGTATTCACCACCAAAATCCCCTGAAACTGAAAAGAGCCGAATTAGTTTTTTCCTCACCTAGTCTGGCTATGTTACTCAGCAGTTACTGAGAATAGCCAGCCTGCTTTAAGCTAAACTACACTAAATTAGGAGCTGTTTTAATAATCTAGTTTGGTTTATTTTCCGTTATATTAACACTTCAAAATACTCCATCTGCTTACAAGATGGGTGTGAGAGAAGAAGAGAAACACAGCTGGCCCAGAGTGGGAAGAATGTAAGTTTAAACAGCCTCACCCCTTCCCAAATGTCTTTTTGGCGGTACTTTGTGACTTTCTGGATATTTTCAGTTCTCGCTTTCTTTTACAAAAAGCTCATCATAGCCAATTTAATTTTTATAATAAAAAAATGAACTGAGAATTGCTGCCAGCCCACTTTACTGCTGCTGAAAATGGACTGGTATTTAAGATTAAAGGAAGAGAAAGAAAGGTCCTGTAAGAAGCCCTAAGAAGGGGAAATTTATCCATTATATTTAAGTGTGATGATGCTAAAAGTTGCAAAGAAAAGATGTTTTCCTGCATCGCCTGCTTTAGTAGTTCCTCCTGATCCTTTTCCTTACAACTATTCATACGCAAATGTTTTATTACTTAAAAGCTTGAACTTTTTCCTTTCTAAAGCATGTAAAAAGCCAAATTCAGGAATATATTCCAGAAATGATTGCAATAGTCTGCACAATTTCTTGCCACGTGATCTTCAATTACATGCCCCAGAAAGCATATCCTTCCACGGCTCATTGCTAATTTCTTCCTTGACCTGAGACAGACCAGCTTGCAGTTCCTTATGATGCTTTAATCCACCCTGGCCATGAACCTGGAGGCACAATGGGTGCCACTCTCAGCCAGGTTCAGCTTTGGTAGCTTGTAGCCATATTACAGACACCATTTGCTGCCATACAGCATAGATTGTTCCCAGTGGAGAACAATCCACTGAAAAGAGGATGTGATGCCCTTCTAAGCTCTACCTATTGAAATAAATCTTAAGCATGCACCTAAATGAGAGCAACTCACAGCAGATTTTATAGAGATTTAGAGTATGACGTGTGCTGTCTGGGATCCCATCAGCTCAGTTTTCACAGACAATGCCCAAGGGCTCTTGATTTTGGCTCCTTTTTGGCTAGGGGTAGAAACATAAGATGCAGCACCTCCCAAAGGCCACCAATTAATGACAGTAAACTGTGCAGTTCTGCAACTCTCCATCTTCTTTTCAAATGAGTAATGATATCACTGACAATCTCGACATTTAAATAATCATATTTAACATAAGGTATCATTTTGTGGGACTAAAGGAGGTAATTTACCTTTCCAAGCATGCTGCCTGCTGACTCCTATGGGTATTTCCCACTCAGACATGATCAAGTCCTGTCTCTGAGGGGTTTTTGGCAATTGTGAAAATGGGAATCTTGCTTTCCTGTTTTGCAGTACAAGTGGAGGTTGTGTGGAGCAGAACAAGACAGATGCAGGTGCACTGAAGCATGCTTCTTGCAAAAGGATACAATGCCCTTCCTTCACCTTGCTTCTGCCTCTGCCGGCTGACTTTCCACCCTGTATGCAACAAAACCAGTGCAGGTTTCAATCATACATTGCAGTCTGGACTCCCGTGACTCTTCTTTCCATGGGAAATCCCCTCCTCCTACTTGCACAGGTTAGAAGAAGATGTTAGTTCAGGCTTCCTTCAAGGTTTGTTTCAACCAAGGACACTATGAAAGGAGAATGAAACATTTTTCATATAACCCAGGAAGAAACAAACCTTTATCAGTGAGGAATTTCATCAGGCTCACTTGCAGTTTGAAACAAAAATAATCTCTTTAGTTCGGCTTGGGCCCAGCCCAGAGGCATCCCCCCTTTTGAAGGTGTTATGAATACAAAGGGTCTGGCACGCACCTGAAAGCTGGTACTTTCTTTCAGGCTTGGATTTCAGGAAATAACTAGGGAGAGCACTTCTTGCCCTTAATAATTCCCTATGCTCATTACAGGGTTTCATGTTTGGGTGAAGGCTACGAAGGATTATGGACAACTTGAAACACTGAAGTCAGAAGTGCCTCAGGCACCCATTTTCCCTTCCAACCAATCCATCATTCCTGCTGTGATTTCAGGGAAGTGATATAGTAACCTGTCTTCTTAGAAGAAAGGATGCCTCTCTGCTGTCTTTTATATTCTGTTGAATTATAACACTTTCCTTTTTCATCTGGCCTTTCATCACAGACTTAAGTGTTTTTCTTTCCGTGTACACAACTGTGCAGGTTTCTCATTCATTATCTACACAGGGATGGCCACACTAAGCCCATCTGCAATCCTTCCTCTCTGCTCCCATAGGACCTTCTGGGGAGCAAAGTTATTCTAATTTGGAACAGACTCTCATCTCCTTACCAGAACCTCACCACCAGCTGCATCTGAACTCGCCACAGAAAGGGGTTTTAAGCAACAGAGCTGCCTTCCCCTTCATTTCCAGCCATCTGCAGCAGGAGGCATCACACTATCTTCAAGCAGCATAACCTGGTGTCAGAGACAGCAAAGTGAAGCATAACAGGTCAGTTCTTCTGGTTTGCACAGAGTCAAAACAAAGTGTTAAAATCTAGGTATTCATGCAATTTCAACATATTTAATGTGTTTTATACTGGTCAGTGGTAAAGTTGCACAGTGCTCACTCTTTTACCCTGATTAAAAAGTACAGAATATCTCTGTATGTTCTGAGACCACATTAAAGACTTTATTGAAGGTGTCTGGTAAGATTTTAAGGGTAATTCATTAAAGACTTGATATAAATATGTCTCTTTTTTGTCAAGTGATTATTGAATCTCTGCTCAAGGAGGATCATATTGTGTGGTCTTAAGAGGACAGCAAATGCATGGGGGATACAACATCTTTTTGTTTAGAATGCGTGAAACTTACTTGTGAAGCAAAAAGGATTATCATGTACTTGGTGTTGCAGGTGCGTCAGATGTATTTTTCAAGCCATGAAAGTTGTTGGCAAGTTGCCCTACAGTCAGCCCACTTCCTTTGTGTCATTGAATCTTCAGCTTTGCTGTTGATGCTTTGATGCTCATTTAAATATAGAGTGCCTGCTCCAGCTCCTGTCTAAAAGTGCTCAGTGAGGTTTTCTGAGCAGTGCAAGATGTAGCCAAGTTACAGAGACAAAATCACAAAACACTCCACAGCAGAAAGCAATTCCAAGAACTTCCCTCTCTGTTTCTGCCCCACTGCACTCCATTTCCCTCTTAGAATATGCCACCCTCCATGTCCTTTAAAGCACCCATAGAAATGTAGCAGGAAGACAAAAATGTGGAGGTGCAGGAACACAGATGCATATGTGGTATTCCAGTAGCTTTTCATAATTGTGCAACTATTTCTCTACTTATTTAATCAACACTGTCAATGAATGAGCCTAATGAGGTCACCACCCTAAGCTTTATGTCTTTATTTGGTGAACAGGCATCAGTAAAAGAGCTTGGATTTAGTCTGGAAGTGTCTCTCTGCTCTTCTCAGTTCCAGTCTCCTAAGAGTAGAAATCTGGCATGGGTTTCATTTCACCTAACTCACGTAATACAGTTCCCCCTCCATGGGCTGGATATCATAAATTCTTTTTGGAGTCTATGCCAACATAAAGGCATCTCTCTGGTGCAGTTCATGGCTTATTTTGGGTGAGAGAAATTTTTTCTTCTTGGACTATAAAGGGAGTCCAGACAACTATTGCAGCTGAAGAAACCTATATTCTTCACTTCTCAGCATAGAGGATGTCAGATCCCACCCCTGCAGCCTGAAGATGAAGTCCTGATTTTCACTTCCCAAAAGAAAAGTAAGATCCATGAACTTCCTGATGGGCTTGCAGCTGCCATGGAAGCCAGTAGAATACCCTCAACCCCAGTTCTTTCTGAAAGCAAGTATTTGGGCAACACATGCGGACAGCATGGTAACTAAATACAGTGAAGAATTTTGCAGCAACAGGAACAGGATATGGCTTTTTAATTCAGCATCCTTGCGTACTGGATAATCCTTCCTTCTAATACTGGCACCCAGTTCTTTTGATTGAGTACAAAGGCATTTTCTTTTCCAGGGTAGTCTTTTCCTTTGTAACTGTTGATGCGTAACATTGCAATAACCTCTTCTGTTAGCTTCTCACTGTTTCATTCCCAGATGCTTATATCATGGGTTGAACCTGTTTCTTAAAGGCTGTTTTATGTGTTTCCATTTATTTGCATTCTTTATGTTCTGTTGTAGAATAAATGTGTCTGGTTTGCCCTGCCTTGGGCACTTTTTTCTCTCCTCTATTCACTGAAAACTCTTAAATATTTCGCTTGTTCAACAGCTTTGCTGATTACTTTGGGAGTTGATAAATTTAACTCCCATTCTTTCAGTAAAGACTCACATATCTTGTCTAGAGCTGCGTGTCTGTGGCATATTCTTTAATGCTTTCCTGCACCTGTTAGATTCTCATGAGAAAAATGAATTTTTCATAAGATGCATTCTTCTGTTGGACACAATAGGTTTCAGTTTGTGCAAGGATCCTATCAATTTCTGTGCAGCTGTGAGTAAGATCTAGATGTAACTGAAGATATATAGGACATTTGCATCATCAACAGTAAAAATAAGAATTATTTTTCAATAAAGAGTATCTTCGAGTAAAACTTTCTTGGCGCTGTTCAGTGCCTCTGTTCCTCTTCCAAACATACACAGCAAACAAGAAAATCCTATTGAAAATGGCACCAGGATTCCATAAAACTCAAACCTCAATTCAGGATATAGTTTCATGCTGTCTGGGCTCATTAGCTGCGTATGTTGTCCTCATCAAATACTGGGCAGGTGCATTTAATGGGAAAACAAGTGTCCCTTGTATCTGTACTCTAAATGATTTTATTTCTCAGATGGCTGTAAGGAACAAAAGCGAGACCCTGCTGTTAAAATGTATAATCCAGATCACTGGCCAACACTGCGGGCATTTCTGTGCTCTGACAGGTAAATGCACAGCCACCAGGCTGATGGGAGGCTGCAGAGGTTCTCCTCAAAGACTCCTGACTGCCTGAGGGAATGTGAAGGGCAGGGAGGGACATAGCAGGATGTGTATTTATTGTATCTTAGTGTATTTTCTGCATCACTTTTTGTTTCCCAAAGCAACAAGTTCAGCTGCATGGGGTGAGTTTGGAGTCAATGCCCCAAAGGATGGAGGTTTCTGTTCATCCATGGGTGTAGGAACATCTGCCAGGACTTCTCCTGCTGCTCTGCAAATGAGACTTGGTCTCATCTGACAGACATCTCCCTTCTCCCTCTCCTAGGAGACCTTCTCAAAGCAAGCCTGTCCGTTCAGCTCATGAAGCAGCATAGGGGCATTTTGCTGCATGTTTTGCTTTGCCAGCTGCCATTCAAGGCTGTTTTGAGGAACAGCTGCCTTTTGCCGGCCCTGTCTACTGCTTCCAGATGCAGCTCACCTCGGCAGGATGATGAACAGAGACCCACAAACATGCCAAGGTGTTTTCTTGTCTCCTTGTGCACTCCTGACACCCTCCATGTGTGAACCGCATAGTCCAGGCCCACACATTTCATCCTCAGTGGCCACGATCTCATCTCCATGAAGACATACCACTGCTCTCCACAGAGGACTCCTGAGGGAATGGTCCAATAGTAATCAGCCAGTAGATGGTGATTTTCAGAACTGTTATACAGACAAGTTAACTGTGCTGATCAGGCAGGTTTGCCCCTGCTTTGCTTATTCAGGATGTGAAAACTCTCCTCTTTGCTCCTTTCTGTCACCTTCCATTTATTATCCCATCTCCTTGGTCCCTTAAATTTATGCAAAGACCATTTTAAAACTTGTCAGAGGGCCATGAAATGATTTTCCTCATGCAGCAGACTTTAGGGTCTTTAGCAATGACATCACAGGCCATCTGGAAAGGCCGGCAGCAGCCACATATCATCCCAGAACACACGCATACCCAACACCTCCTTCCTATGTGGAAAAACGCAATCAAGTTCTCCTGGCTCAATGGAGTTGTAAATGTCCTTTAAATCTGTCACTTTAATGTCTTCCTTGGAAAGGCAGAATGAGGAGGTAGTTTTTTTCCTTATGGCTCCTTATATTATAAACCAGAGGAATTCAAAGTACTCCATGGATTTGTTACAGGAGTTCTTTGAAAATAATGTATTGTTTTCTGGCAGCAGCAGCAGCAGCAATAAAGTTTGAACTGTGTTTCCTTCTGGCGTTCAGGAGAGTCAGAAGTTAGCCTGGCTGTGAGCAGCTGAGACAAGACAATTCTTTCACAGCAGCAAATCACCAAAGTCAGGCATTTTCTGTAGGGAAGGCTTCACTCTTTCAGGGTGCATTCAGGAAAGGTGTAAAAATCAGGTTTTCCACCCCAGGGAAAAACATCATGCTTGGAGAACAGGACTACAGTGCCTGCTGCCTGTGGAAGATCAGCAGATCTGTGGAAAAATGAATGCAGCTCATTTAGAGTGGTGAGCAATTCTCACAAGCACATAATACTTCTCCAAATGCTGACAGTAAAACCAGGGGTAGTCGAACACTGTGTCGCTGTACCCAAGTGCCTTAAGCACCTTTCCTGACCATTTGAACCACTATGGCTTATTATGCTGAGCTAAATAGAAAACTGCATGCAATGAGGAGGCCAGCACTACAGGGCAAACAGCAAGCATAACAAATAGAATAACCAGCAAGCACAATGTGGAAATCATCAGATAAGAAAAGGTGCTGTAATAGGAAAACCAGGTATTTTCAAGATGAAAATTTCTGACCAGCTTTTCTTTTCAGTTCAATTAATGCTTCCATACACAAGAGATTTACACTACATTCCTTTATGTATTTTTTGCACTTTAATACTTTTTTCCACTTGATATTTATTTTTTCAGTTCAGTTTTTCCTTTCTTTTTTTCCTTTAATGATCTTTTCACTCTACAGTTCATTTTATCATAGTGGCATGCTTGACTGGCCAACCTGGCAGTCATGTAACATTCCAGTACTGCATTTATGAAGCAGTGGATGAATTGGTTTCCCTGCTCACTATATTTTGTTTTAATTGTTAAGGATGTACTAAAAGACAGAACCAGCTTTACATTCTGATTTGTGTTAATTTGTCTTTTGGAAACTTTTTTTGCCTTCTAATTTCTCACTCCTGATACCCTTGATTTGATCTGTTGTCAGCATCATGGTCTTCTTTGCCAAGTCTGCAGTAACCATCATATGATTTTTCTTGTTCTTGTTTCCTGCTCAGATTTTATTCTCTTATTTGTCCCGCATTTGAGATTCATCTTTGTACTTACAGACCCGACAGAAGGCTTGGACCTAAAGGGCCTTGAACACAATGTCCTCACTTGAAAGACAAGCCATTGCAAGTGCTCAGAAAATCTGATCCCAAACATACACATGGTGTTTTCTGTACATGAGTAAGTCCTTGGTTTGCTTCTGATTACATACTCATTTTCCTTAAAATAGTTTTGAGTCTCAGTTGCTGTAACCTCCTTTCCGCATCCATCAGAATTCTCTTACTGTGTTTTTTCCTCAATTATTACAATTTTCTCCTTTCTTGTGGTCAGTCGCTGCTTCACTTTTGTGTGGGCAGGAAAAGAGGTTTTGTGCTGACAATGTTGATTAATCAGTATAGCCTCATGTTGGGATATTTTTAGAGGGGGGAAAAACCCCAAGTTTTGAGACTTTTTCTTATGTGGAAAATGAACAAATGAACGTAATGCAAGCAGAATGAGCACTGAGGTCACCATTCTTAAAAGCAAATAACTTTTCAGTGTAAAGGATGGATGAAATTAAAATAATTTTGAAATTTTCCTCAGCACTTATAAAATTCCTTTGGTTCTGGCTGTTTTAAAATGCTTCTGGTAACACAGACTGGAAAGTGAAGGAATGTATACAGACCATGTAATTCTCTGTGAAAAGGGAGAACAGTGAGGCTGATATTTCCATGGCCTGATTTCTTAAAAAACCCTCTTTAGAAGAAATTTAAAATAAGTTTTCAGGATTCAGCCAACTTACAAATTATAAGCAAACACAACTAAGATCCCAGAATGCAAAACCTATTTGGGCATGGAACATCCCCATGAACCATAGATGGAAAGGGCAAATAAGTGAGACTTTTTAAATTCAAATAACCTTTTAAATTAAAAATCTGCATTCTTCTGAACTCAGAGCTCTTACTGTAAAGTGTCCATTGGCTAAAAGAATTCAGTTTGCCAAGAAGTTTGGAGTTATGTGGCCCATAAGGTCCCAGAAATTTAGCAAAGACTCCTAACATGGACGAGGGTCAGAGTATACCAGCACGATCTTACACTTCTGATTGCACTGTCTGCACACTTTCCAGATGTTTGGCTCATAGCCTGCTGCTGGCATGTCAAGTCCTCTTCACCTCTTGGCCATTCCCACTGCTGGGCTGTGCCTTGGTCCAGTGTTCTCTGCGCTGTTAGCCAGCTCCTCTCTTCAGGGAGGCAGTGCTTCAGGTTTGGCTATTGCAGGCAGGTTGCCAAAACTGTGAATAACTTTGATTTGCACGCACTACTGGCACTTCTGGCAATGTTAGATTGGACTGCTACATCAAGTGGAATGGACAATTACAGCTCCACCAAATAGACTTTGCACAAGAAAGGTGTATGTTCCTCTTCTTGTAATACCTCTCACCTTGTTAACTAGAAAGCCACAATTAAGGGCTGTCTTTCAGGGTCAAGTGCAGAACACCTGGGGAGAAACAACATCCTTTCAGTCTTGCACACAGCATCCAAAAAGGGGTTAGGAGACTCCCATCAGAGCAGGTCTGCTACCACACTTTTCCTACTTTTTCTATTTCATTGACTAGGACTTAGAGAAACCTTTTTCTCCCTATAATTAGGAAATTCACACAGATCCTTAGTAAAATAAGAACTGAATACAGAAGCTTTTGCATGTGCATTTTTGAATCATTTCTCTGATCTGCAACATAGTATTAGGTTAGGGTGAGGATTAATGTTTGGATTGGAGCTATGATCAGATTAGGGTGGTGCTGGGGTTAGCGTTAGCGTACTAAACTGCACCACTGCAGCTCCATTAATCTGTGCTACTGAGGCTAACAGCTTTTCCTGAGTGACTCTCTTCTACAGTCCACATTCCTTCACCATTGCAGTGGTGGTGGTGGCACACTGATCAGCAGCAACTAATGGGACACTGTGAAAATGGCTTAAAGAGTGTTTTCCAGCATGTCCTGAAGTAATGGCCCTCCTACTTTTCCTAGAAGAGACCGAATATTATTATATATTACAGCCGCTGTAAACATGATATTTACCTCCAGTTCAAGAAAGATTGCAGTGGTGTGGTTACATGGTCTGCTCAATTGAACTTCGCATGCAGTAGTCATGTGGGACCTAATCAATTATGGACTTTGTACAGCGTGCTTCCCTAGGTGCTAGTGGGACTATTAAGCCCCAGGAGATGACTAGTGAGTAAGTGAAAGAATGATCTGCGAAAAAAAAACAACAGCTTTTGTTATGTGGACTCGAAAATTGACAAAAAAAATACCTGCCTTAAGATAGCACCAGTCATACTATAGAAGTAGAAAGAAATTGGACACAAAAAGGGGGGAAACTGATAGGAAGAATAGATACCCAGAGACACTGAGCCAAACTAGAATATATGCTGGATGCATTAGAAACAAGAAGAATCTAGGTATATCTGGGATGGATAATGGAATAAGAGCAATTTCCAGGAAGCAGAGAAGCAGAAACAGTAAGTTCACTGCATGTTTTTATTATGGAAATCAATGGGGAAATTCTTACTGCAGAGGTCCCTTTATGGAAATGGGCGCAACCAGAAGTGTAATCTGCAAGGTGAATGTTTCAGAGTGATCTGAAAAACTCAAGTGTCTAAAACCACTGCAAGCTGATGGCTTTGGCAAAGGGTTTAGAAGGAAAGAAAATGTTAAATTGCACAGAGATTTGTAAGGGTGTCGAGTTTATGCAGAAGTACAGAAACTGTGTCTGAAGACTGGAAAGTCTCTTGCACGCTAACTTGTTCAGCTTTGGAAAGGGGCCAAGAAAGAGTTGGGGAATTGGAGATGACTTACTTCCTCTGTGATAAAGAAAGATAAAGACTTTCTCCCTAAGAGCAGATAGAATAATCTGTATGACAATACATATGGAGCACTCCTCCTTCACTTATTTTCAGTAGGGAAGGTGGATTCCAACAAGCAGGACATTTCTTTTGCAGTATTCCTCTGAGATGACAGCATATCAGCATGACCTTTTCAGCACCCTGTTTTTTACTGCAGTACTTCAGTGAAAATGATCATTACATATGCCAGGATAAACCACAATTTTTTTAATCATAGAATGATAGAATAGTTAGGGTTGGAAAGGACCTTAAAGATAAGAATAAACCATAATCAGATTTTAGCAATAGAAATCTCTGCAAGAATCTGGCTACTGGAATGCACACATCTTTACAACTTTTCATACTTTCAAAACAATGGATTGCAGATGACAATTCCCAACTTCCTTTTCATCTGTTTTTCTTTTTCAGATAGAAATTCCACAGATCCTGATACTACCACCAAGACGGTGTCACACTGGGCAGCATTATTCACAGCTTACTGTTCGCAGCAAGATAACTTAGCTCACCAGATCTTTTTCTAGCTCTAGGGCTATACTGGGTGCGCATCAGAAACTTAAAAGTGGAATGTTCAGGGTATTGCAGAATCACACTGAACAATCATATTGAAACAGGCAATAAAGCTGATGAAGGGTCTGGAGGAGAAATCTGATGTGGAACGGCTGAGGGAACTGAGGGGGCCTAATCTGGAGAACAGAAGGCTCAAGGGGGACTTTATTGCTCTCTACAACTGCCTGAAAGGAGGTTATAGCATTGTGGATTCGGTCTCTTCTCTCGAGGAACAAGGGACAGGATAAGAGGAAACAGCCTCAAGCTGCCCCAGAGAAGGTTTGGATGGAGATGAGGCACAATTCCTTCCCCAAAGGGTGCTCAGGCATTGGAACAGGCTGCCCAGGGCACTGCTGGAGTCACTGTCCCTGGAAGTGTTCACACACAATGTATATGAGGCCCTCAGTGACGTGGGCTAGCGGTGGCCTTGGCAGTACTGGGGAACAGTTGAACTGGATGGTCTTTAAAGTCTTTTCCAACCCAGTTGATTCTGTGATTCTATGATTCTACAATTATTTTTTAATAGCCACAAAGCTATCCTGAATCTAACAATGCCCTTACATAACAATGGCTCTACAGACCCTCCATGCTTCCTTTACTGATGCTGCAGACAGCAATTTATGTTCACAGACATCGAGTGTACAAGCAAACTGACAATTTGTTAGAGTCCTACAAGTAAACAATGATGCAGCCTTAACACTGGCATTTTCTGATTTGACATTTAATGCCTAATTAATGATGTGTAATCACACAACCTAAATTGCCACTTTAGAGGGTATTGTGGTGGTTTAAAACATCAACAAAGTTAACAATGATCCATAGAGCACATAATTCTGAGATTTTTTTATTCCAAAGCCTACTAAGGGATAGATAAAAGTCCTATTTTTATTCTATAACTACTGCTTTCTGTCATTGTCCTGCTCTTCTTTTTGGTCCATCATTTTTGTCATCCTAGACCTCTTTTGGTTCCCAAGCCTGAAGAAGCACGAACTCTTCTTTGCAAGTCTTGTGTTTTTTACACACACCCTTCTGCAAACCTTTCTTCCTGTTTGCACTATGGCAAGTGGTACCTGTAGGTAGAGAAGAGAAATACCGTCTTCTCTTTCTAGTCACATACTTGTCACCGCACACAAACCTTTATCTTCTGAGCCCAGAGATGGTCCCTGCAAGAGCTGTTTCCTGGTCCTACAGATAGGTGACTTAACACTTTTTTTCTGCTCTAACATGCAGTGGAAGCAAAGAAAAAGCCTTAACCTCAAAATCCGTGGTAACAGTAAGATGCTCATGAATAAAATGAAGAATTTCCGCAAGAAAGAGTGTAAGTGGTTTTACTCCAGCTTTGGGGGTATCTCTGAACACCTTGAGCACTAGAGCTGACCTCTGTTTTCTAGTGTCTGCACACATTAAAAAATGAATGAGAAAAAAAAAGACATTCTTTAAAAAATTAACTCCTTTGCAACTTAATAGGACTCTGATCACCCATGTAAAATGAGTCATGTTTTATTGCACTCTTCCCTAACCCTGACCTCCTCCACTCAGACACACCTCATGGAAAGAGAGGTGGAAGCACAATTTCAAGGGCAAGAAGCAGGTAATAATATTAAATGGCCACGGTGGGACTGCAGCAATGGATTGAGCAGATTGCATTTGCCCAGTGCACCAAAATGCCCATTCCGCCTTCACCTCTTCACAGACTGCCTTCCTGGTCCCTCTGTGCTATATTTCATGGTCAAATTCAGGTGATGACATGGACAATTTAGTGTCTGAGTTCTTTCTAACCCAGGACATGGTGTTGTAATTACACGCTCCAGTGCAGGCCTGCATTCCGAGATAACAAACAACCTTGTAAAAGAGGGGGGGAAAAATCCTTTAATAGAGTGCAGTTCCCTTCTCTGCAGGCTGAGAAAGCAAAGGGAATTTCACAGCATTGTTGTGTACCTGGAAGGACCAATCAGAGCGAGCCCAAGTAATGCCAGAAATTATTCTCCAAGAGCTAATGGCCACTGAAGGCATAGTTTCTTCCTTCATCCTAAGTGTTTTGGTATAGGCTTAATGCAAATGCAATTTTCATAAGCAGCTCTTTCCCAGATACATTAGCTCTGAGAATACTACTTCAGTCTCTGGTCTTGCTCGAAACACTCCTCATTGAGCATCAGAGGCTCATTCCACAAAGCAGTTTTCATGCAAGCAAATTATCTCCCAGCACACACTCGATAAATCTACATCCAAGTCATCTGCATTTCCATATTTTGGCCTCAAGACAGTGGTAAAGGACTGTGAGTTAGGACTGCAAAGTACACAGGAAAATGTATCAGAAGGCAGAAATAGAGACATGAGAGCAGAAGATCATACGAAGTTTCTCTTAAAGACATAAACAAGGGAGACTCAGTAGGGGCAGCATGGGGCTTGCAGGTAACAATTTTATTATGATATCATAACTGCCTGACAAATGTGCCAGGGTTCTTTTTTTCCAGGGTCGACCTTTTAACTTTCATTAAGAGTTGAGAGTCGTTACCTGCTCTGTTTGTCGCAAAACTTCAGTTACCACCGCCTCACCCACAGGGTCAGTCACTTTTTGGGTCCTTCAGCTCTCAGTCTTTTGACAGTGTACGAAATATCACAATACTTCCATTTCTATACTGGGTCCTCAAGGTTTATCATTCTGCTGTGCTTTTTAACACCCCTTTGGTATTTGTGTTCTACAATCTGAAACAACCCTTCCTGCTTGTTTCCGTTCCCTCCTCCCTCCCCTTATATATATGAATGTGTTTACAGCAAACATCCAAAAATCAAATCAAGAGACAGTATTTGTGCATTATCATAGAGAAGATGCCCACATTTTCACTCATATTTTTTTAAGCTCTGTCATGAACAGATGTTATTTTATCTTCAGGCCAGCTGGAACAACAACTCTAAGAGGTATGAACTGTGCCATTCATCTCAGCACGGTGTTGATTAGGGGTTGATCCATACACAGGCTGGAACTAAAAAAAAGACCAGCCCTATAAATATACCCATACTATAGGTATATAGTTCAAATGTGTACATTAATATTTTGGAGGCTCCTTTGCATATTTCCTTGATTTTGTTAAATCATTGCTGGAAAGGAGGATAGATAAACCCCTATGTCAGCTTTAGTGTCGTCTGTGCAAATCTGACTGAGATTTGTTTAACAGGAAAAGGCCACTCTGAATATAAAAGCACAGCATTGTCACACCAAGATTCATTGCTAAGTTCGAATTTAAACCCAGGTTGCTATTTTGGTTCCAGTTTGGATGCACATAAGCCCTCCAATGCCTAGAGATAACAACTTAAATGTCACTACAATTAATCTTTCCATTCCTGATCACAGGTCTCTGTAACTTACTGTACATTATTCCATTGCCACAAATGGACAGGCTAGGAGACATAAAGACTTACACTTCTCAGTGAAGAAGCAAACTTAACAGAGCTTTGAGCCCTGCTGGGGTATATCAAACTCAAGGAACCCAACGAAGCCCAGAAACACTTTGCATCACATATGAACTTCTGCAAAACAGGGAAGAAGTGTAGGAAGTAATTTTCCAGCCACTGTCCCTTCCTGTCTCCTCGGCTCTTTTCCACATGGTTTTATCTCTGTTGCTACCCTGTAAATGGATTCACATACAGGGAGTGCTGTCAGGGATCAGTTTGAGTCTCCTGCTTTCAAGCAGCAGCACTAGTGTTCTCTTCTTTCTTCTGTCCCCTTAACAAGGTATCTCTGCATTTTGCTGTGTGCTGAGGGCACAGCCAAGTTGGGTTTAAGGTATCCCACACAGGTAGGAAATCTAACTGTGGCAGCGTATATCTCATTTCAGGCACTAAATCCAGGCTGGCAGTTTGATGGCTTACCTGTTGCTCCAACAACTGCCTTATCTAAAAGCAGCCGTTTCATGTCAGCTGGAAGTTGGACAGTCTGGATATGAGGCACTCAGAGTAGCTACAAGACAGTGGATAGAACCATAGGTGAACTCAGGTACTGCCTCAGGCTGGAGGGGCTGCTCTGGTACTCAAAAGGAAAAAATTGATTTCTAGGCAAAGATAGAGAAGAGAAGGAATGAAAGTGAAGCAAGAAAAGAATTAAACTGGTGATGGCAAAATGCTGGCACCAGCAGAGGTCTGGAATTGTACCAGAGGTGATTAATTACAATGCCATTTTTGTACCATAGGCTTATTCCTTTTGTAATATAATACATAGTTTCATTATATGCAGGCTCTAAGAATAAATGTAAAAAAAATGCTTCTCATCCACATCACTGCAAACATGGCTTTAGCATTGTATGCAACATCCGCTCTGTGTTTTATGGGCACTGAGCCTCAAGGGCATGCTTGATACATAGCGGGATGTTATTTAAAGGCTATCAGAGTAAAGCTGTTAGCAATGTATACAGAAATGTTTACAATATTTATTATGTGATGTAGCATGTTGCATGAACACACCCAAGCCTTGTGGACAAGTAATCACTGTGGCTCTGGAGCCTAAATGCAAGAAATGTACAATAGAGCAGTAGATTGAGACTTTCAGACACAAGGGAACAATGCAGCACCATGTGATGAAACAAAATTGGAAGCCATTACATCTGGATTCTGAAAGTAGAGGTTTTAGAATATTTTGGTGCTAAATACTATTTTGAAAGGCATCGTAAAAACTTTCTTTCAAAATTAAAGAGGATAAAAAAAGGATCCTTCCCTTTTGAAATTACAAACATTTCTATGCACTGCACTTCACTACAGAAGTTTCCAATGACAGCAAATAGCACTATATTGGCAAGCTCTCAAGTGGCAAGCTGCATTGCATAGCAAAAACTGCTATCTGATGGTGATTTCACAGGAGGAACAAACATCTTTTATGCCAAGCCAGTATCTTAAGCCTATGATAACAAAACTGAAATGATTGCATATAAAATGCATGCTAAACAGCAGGGATAAAGTTAAAGAATTAAGTCGGACGATGACCTTACAGTTCAAATAGCAGATGACTTAGATAAATGTGACTGGTTTTCCATTCATTTCAATGAGCTCATTGATATAAGGTTTGTAATATAGCTACAAACACGCACAGAATAAAGGGAAGAGAGAGTACTGTAGCCATATCCATACATCTACCAGATGCTGAAATAAAAAAGACATTAATGAAGTTGCCTAACTTCAAGGGCTAGCTATAGGCTAAGAAGTGTGTACAGAGCAGGAGGGAATTTAATGTTTGAATTGATGCGGATGTACCAAAAGTTATAAAGTATCACTACAGATGCTCACGAGATATGATTGCTACAGAAGTCAGATTTGAAAAATCAGTTTTATATCGACTTGTGATGGCAGCGAGCAGTGAGAAGTTACGTAGAGAGGAAGTGAGAGCTATGTTGCTTCGCATGGGCTGCCTTTTCACTTAGTGTGAAAAGGAGGGGTAAATAGAAGAAGATAGTGCTTGAGTTCAGGTCATTGATTGGTAACAGCCAGCAATACCTTTGCTAAGCATTTGGAGAAAATGAGCCCATTTCTGATTGCATCACAGTGGTTGAGAAGGGACGTTAGGGACACTGTTCCAAAATGAGAAAAACAAGCATTATCAAGTTCTGCCCTCATCTTCCCTCTTCCATAGCTTCTCTTTGCTTTTCTTCAGGCCTTCTATCCTTTGCTAGTGCAGCTGTCTAAATAGTCTGAGGCAAAGGGAAGAGAAAAATGCTCCTGCCTTTCTTCTTTCTCTATACCACAAAACTTTCTCATCTTGAATTTCAACCACAGCGGTCTTCTTTAACTTTTCTGGCATAGTCTCCCACAAACTTCTCCCCACTAAAAACAGCATCACTGAAGATAAGTTACAGGTCCATAGTTTTGGCCACTAACCAGTGACATGCTGCTGAAGGCTTATGAAGAGGCTCTTCCACTCCTGCTGAATGTTTCAGCTGGGGATATGTGATGTACAGGCTAATCCCAAATCATGTGCCTCACTCCATCAAGCAACTCATTTTTAATCCCTCATGAGTCTCACAGACACTGTAAATCTCCCACACCCAGCATCTATTTCTCATCGGTAAGAAAAGTCAACACCAGCATTCCTGCAACACACCCATGCTGAGAGACTAACATAACCAGCGCAACTGCTTAAGGGTCTGTTTGCTCAACTTACAGGATAAAAAAAGTCAAATACAAGAAGCCTGTTACAAGAAGTAATTACACAGCCTCCTTTTGCTATAAAGCTGTGGCCACCCAGAGACAAGAGGTCCCACTCCTCTTGTTCCTCGGTGCATTCCCACATTTGCCCAATGTCTGCTAGTTCCTAAACTGTAAGATGTCCTCTTCAGTGCACTCAGGCTTTCCTTCCCTAACTTTGTCACTTTTTTAGCTAATCTTAAAATAAATGGCCTTGGCATCTTTTCCTAGATTCATCAGCGTTTATTACCCCATAGGAAGGGCTGTCAGATCAAGCCTCAAAGAATTATAACTTCTCTTGTCCCAAGGCAAAATCATTTCTTGAAAAACAAACTCAAAAACACCAATGAAATTTCTCTTTTAAGCAACCTTCCTTCAGTAAATCCCCTGTGGTCTCAGCAAGTAGGTATAGAGAATAGCCCAAGGGCAATATCAATAGGGCCTTCAGCAATTTTGTATGGACATTGTCTTAAGCAATGTTTCCATCTGCTGTAAACCTTTCCCTTCTCTCCCTTGTCTTTTCCTACATTCATTATGTAGTGACAAGAGAGAAGACAGGCACTTGCCTCTGCACTGATGCTAATTAGGTCATGCAAAGCAGTGGGATAGTCAGGAAGTAGTAAGAATGGGGCTGCTACAAAAGGGAGGACAACTAGGGAGCCAAGGGTGGTCCCAGTCCAGACAGGGACATGGAGAGGATCTGGAGAGGGAGGGCAGACCCATGTGGCTGATAACCATTTCTGTTGAAAGCCCAAGGCAAGGTGGTGGATCATGTCCAGGGGTCCATTTGGGAAACTCAGTGGGGAATGGATGGAGAAGTAGGGCAGAGATTGGGCTTGATAGGAGACTACAACAAAGGTCCATAGGTTCCTGAGCTGAAACACATCCCAGGTCCCACAGGCAGTGTGGTTGGGCAGAATGACCTGGCTGCTCTGTGCCATTAAGGGCTCTGACAGATGTATCTTGATGACTTAGGGCAAATTGAATAACTTTTAAAATGAAGCCTCAGAAAAGCTCCTGAGCAGTGAGCTCCAGTCCACAGGCTGCAGATTTTATACCTCCCAAAGCATTAATAAATTATTGGAGAACCAGCACACAACCTCAGTGATAGTAAGAGTGATGATGCATAGTCTCTTGTGTGATGGCATCTTTGGCATCTCAAGCTTGGAACTCCACATAGCTCTTAATTTCTGCATGTAACTGCTGTAAAGCGTCTGGACTGTAAAGAACCAGTCTTGTCTCTCACCAACTAAGAAACTGTCCTACTTGAAGAGGAAGGTTATCCCTTTCATTTTCCCTCTCACTCTCTTCTCTAAAAAATTTCCTTCACCCTTTCCTGCCTCACTTCTCTGCAATGTTAAAAGGCAGAAGACTCTTATGCCCCTGCCATTCTAGCCCTGACTTACCTCCACTCCTGCCGCAGATGAGCCTTTCTATGGACTCACACCTCCCTTCGTCTGTGTTCCCACTTATGTGGGATCCTTATTCACCCTTAATTTGAAAGAGGACACACATCTTTCATCTGAATATCACATCAAATGGCCTGCAGGACAAAGCAGTACCCCTTGCAGGGCAGGCAGGTAACACTGCATGCTGACATCACTTTTTCACACAGAAATCGTAAGAAATATTTATTCACTTTGTTTCTCTGCACATTTAGCTCTGACACATACCTTTGCTATATCTTTTCTGCTTTAAATAATCTTTATCAGTCCTACTTTTTCTCTTTTACAAAAGCTGATCAATTTTCACCAAGATTGTGCTCTTAAAGAAGCATTTTCTGTAGATTTTGTCTTCCCCTTAAAGAACTTATGACGCGGGTTGCTTTTCTCTCCCTTTTATTATCCTTTCTATTTCTTTCTCTATCTTCCCACTGCAATTCACATATTTGTTTTGTAACATTGCTTTATGAGTTGCTCTGCTTCTCTAAGGGCAAATCCATATTATAACTTAGATCCTCCCTATCCTTCCTATTTCTCTTTACCTGCAGGTGTGTTCCTCATGAAAAAGCAGACAGTCAGTACTTTGTTAAGGCTGGTTCTATCTGATTCATGTGGGTCAGAAAAGGAGAAAATAAAGGTGAAGAACCAGATTTTTTAGTGGAAGAAGATAAAACATTTGCAGGAGCATTTCTCCACCACCCTCACTGTTGTGTTCCAAACCACTTTCCTGTGACATCTTGCCAATACTTCTCATATCCGTATTTGTTACTTTGAGAATGTGACAAACCTGCTAGGTGAGGACAAAGAAGTGGAGGTGTGATCGGGAGGGCCAGTATCTTCCATTAGTTTCTGCCAGCCATGTAAAATGAAAGACCCTAGGGTTTAGGACATGGAGGATGTATCTGCAGGGAGAACTGAAATTCAAGCAGAGGAAGATGCTTCCAGAAGCAGCAAGGCACAGGTCTGCATTTTGAAAACAGAAAACGAGTGGTGGATGATGCTGATTTCTAGATGTCCCTCTCTTGCCTGTGTATTCTTCTCGTCTGAGCCCTCCTCACACTGGGACAAGCCTGCATAATCTGTCTTCCACATGTTGTAAAGGGAAACTGTCTCTTCAATGGCAAAACTGTATCAATTGTTCCCTGCCAGACCCCTCCCCATGGCTTGTGATGAATGGCCCCAGCATGCAGCCTGCTCCGGGAGAGATGCACTTTGCCCACTGGAGATTGCAGCCTTACTCCAAACCTTTCAGCAAGGTTTAACAAGTTCATATTTCTTAACCAGACCCTGTTCACAGAACTCTGTCAGGAGTGGATAAATCAGGCTGGAGAGTTACAAAGAGGCATTATCTTGTCACTTGGGCAAAGTTTCTCATAGGTGCTTGGGAACCTGACTTTCACTCCCTCTGTAATCAGTAGTAGAGCTAGTAAGCTCTTTGGGACTCTGGTCCTTAGTGGACAAAGTAGTTTTTTCTGCATATTCGGATCTTGCTGTCACATTTTTATGCTGCCTTTTGACTTCAATAGCAATTCGGTTGTTGTGGGGTGCTCCCACTCCTTAGGGGGCAGGAAACTATTTTTAACCATCAATATTTGTTGTGAAATTACAGTGCGCTTTTATCACTCTAGTTTTGATTGAGGGCATTACTCCATTTTCTGCTTAAAAATATGGTTTTAAAGATAAGTGATTTGAGTAACCACAGTTTGGGTCCTACAAAAATTTCGGCAAAATCTGAAATCCTGCACCAATATGTAACCTTTTACATAAAGGGATTTTACCTACTAAAAAGCATACCTTTCCTGCCATTGCCTTGTGGAGCTGTAAACAGCAGTTGCCACAACAGAAGGAAAGTAGCATCTCAGGTCAAAGCTCCTGAGCAACTGCAGCATCCCTGGAAGAATGGAATCAGACTGCACTGTGTTCATTGTTTGGGTGTCTATTAAAACATAATTTCACACAAAGATGGTGTGATTGACCCTCATCCACAGTGAAGACAATAATGTTTGTGGAAGTAAGTGTGAACACAAGGGCGCCCTGTGGCATGGATTTGGGATAGAAGGGTCAAGTGCTCCTCTTCACAGGAACATCATGACCTCGTCTCTTCTCATTTCCCAGCATCTTTCCCCTTCTCTACCTGGCTTTCATTCTCTTGTTGTTCTCCTCACCTTGCTGAAACCTTTGTTTCTTCTGTTACTCCTTTTTGTTAATGTTCTGCCATGCCCACTCTGTGCATCCGGGGGTTTTACTCCTGCTGCTGTCTGCCCGTGTCCTAAGAAAAGCACTACCCACTTCCATCATAACTCTTCTTTCAGGACCACAGTCTTCAACCAAACCTGGTGAAGCAGTTGCCTCAACAAAGTCTCCTAGGAAAGTCATCATCCCTGGCTTCCTTCTTTGATGAAAGTACATTTGGGACGGTAGGTGCTAGTGCATCCATTGCCAGCAGGTTTGAGCAGTAAGACCCCGAGTGCAACTCTCAAAGGAACAGGAACATAAACAAGACAGGAACAGCAACCTGAGCAGCAGCACAACCAGGAACAGAAGGCTTGCTGCCCTGCCTGAGGTCCTGTGGGTAATGATGGCAGGAATGAGGATGCACTGCCATCACCTGTGTCAGACTGCCAGAAAGGCAGTGTGGTGCTCCTGGGCATGGCCTGCTGAGGCCCTGGCCCATAGCCTGGAGAGCAAAGGTTTTTAGTTGCCTTTCCCTCCAGCAACTTCAAGCCATGTGGCAAGCTGGAACACTCTGTCTCTTGGGCTCTCTATTACAAAGCCAACCCCCCAGTGTATGTACAGTGCACTCAGATGTGTGCACTGAAAATCAATGAAAATCTTGGTTTTATCCTCCTGTGTCACACTACTTGCTAACATCTAAAGATTTACAGAGGAAATACCACATCAGTGTGTGTGGAGCATGAATGACTGTGTGTCTGTACATAGGCATCGAAAGACAGGGCAGAGCAGGAGTTACACACTTCTGATTGTAGGATGAGTGAAGAGACTGAGATGTGCCATGAGACTCAGAAAGACTACAGATAACACAAAGGAATTGGAAGGCACTGAGGCCATACTGTGTGATACAGCTCTGCCTTGAACTGAGCCTTCTTTATCCATCGGGATACAGCCCAAAATGACAAAAATCACTTAATCATGTTTTAATCTCTTTTCTCCTTTTTTCACTGAATAAGATGTAACAGATAAGGCAATGTACCAGAGTTCAAGCTTGTAACATTCCCTAATTCACAGGGCCATGCTAATGCTGGAATTATTAAATAAATGTGTTTGATTCAGAAATAAATCTAATGCGTAGCACCAACTAGCTCAGCCACTCACAGCACACAACTCAAGAAGCCAGGGTAATAGCTTAGCAGCTCAGCTGCTTCCTTTCCCTCTCAAAGCATGGCAGGCATAAACCAGAAGAAGCTGAGGTGGATGCTCTGTGTGCAGCTCCCACCACTGTGACGTGCAGATGGAGCTGCCAGTGGGAGCATCTGAAGGTTCCCAGCATTAATGCAGCCAGGTGCACATTTTCTGAAGGAAGGCAGTGGGGGCCAAAAGGAGCAGGGCTGTTGTTGCTGCAGGCCATTAACACCTCCTGGAGCTGCGCATGTGCTCCAGGACATGGCTGGGCTGCGCAGCCCACCCTCTCCTCCCAGCTCCAGTCCCACCCATGGTTCATGTGGGCAGTGTCTTACAGTAAATTCGACATATCCATTGACGCTCTCCTTAGGGTGCTGAATACACCCTTGAGATTAGTTTGAAACTGAGGAAGTGAATGGGGGAAGGTGGAGGGGTGAGTTGTTTTGTTTTTTTCTTTTTTAAGTACAAATACTGAACCTGTGGGATTCAGGGTATCACTGAGGTCAACAGTTTGTTACTATTCAGAAAGGGATTAGGGATTTATATGGATAATGAGAGCATATACAGTTTTATTAGACAGACTCAGAAAGAAATGCTTTGAGACGAGATCTAAGTCCTTCTCATGTTTCAGGGCATAAGCCAAACTTTAAGTGATAGAGGCTGGAAAGAAAAATGCTGTGTTCAGTAATTGTCTACTTCATCATTCCTTTCTGCCTCCTCTGATGCAGCAGGCACCAAAAAGAAATCATGGACTTTAGATCACTGGTCCTTCCAAGGTCTGGCCAGGGCTATTCCTAAGGTGGGGCTAGAGCTTTCCAACAGAGCAGTGGATGTGCACCTACCCACCCAAACAGGGAGAAGCAGGTATCCATCCCTACCCAGGCACATATGCAGGTCTCTTAAAAAATAGGCACAGGGTTTTTCCATCTTTTACAGCAGGATGTTGTTCAGTTTGTGGCATGTTAATTGCTATTTACGGGGCTGCTATAAAAATTAGTTACCATTTTATAACAAAAGGCCCACAGCCAATATTTTATAGACAACACACAAAGAGGTTTGGAATTGATGATTTACAGATCAGGAAATAACACTTAATCAGCTTCCCTACCTTCCCAAGCACGACTGTGCAGTTTTACGCCACCTTGCTGTTTTCAACTCATTATTTATTGATGTTGATTGCTTGACATTTCACGACAGGATACGCTTGTTCTGAGAGGTGCACTCTGGGATTTATCCCGATGTGGCACAGAGGTGTGGGTTATATTATTTTGCCCACAAGTCAGCTGTATCGTATGTCCCAGCACATACAGTGGTCTCTAGCGTTTATGTCACACAACATAAAACCTGCTTTCATGGAGGGCGACCACTTTCCCTGCACCACACACGAAGGGAGCCCAAGAATGCGAAGCAAATACCTCATTTACACCATCCCCACGGCGTGAAACACACAGCACCATCCTGCCAAAACACCACTCCTGCTTATGGCCATTTACTTCTGTAACATCTTTCATCAGGTGGTCTTAAAGCTCTTTACCCCTGTCAGTCAGTTAACTGCACACTGTCACTGTGACGTGGAAAGACAAGGGATAGCTGTAGAAAATTTATAGGTAAGTAAATGGAGACACTTCTTATATTCCATCTTCAGTGCTACAAATCACAGTCAGTTGATAAATGTCTGCAAACTACTAGGTGTGGTTTGCGCTTCATGCATCAGTACTGAAGCAGTGATAAAGTGGTTTGTTTGGGCCATTGTGGAGTGAATGATAGTTTGATGTGCTGCCACCAGCAGCAAAAAAAGGTGGGCAATCTGCTCAGCATCATGACTGACAGCTCCATCGAGCTGACAATAGCGCCTTGAAGGAGAGAAGATGCACTACCAGTTCTCTGCCGCCACTACTCCGCATCCCTTCTTTATTGGAGGGATGGACATGGAAGAAAATGAATTAAACAAAAGCCTACAGTCTATGACTCTGCACACTGACACTGCACCAAACACGGGCTTTGATCATCCGTACCTTTCCACTCCTAACACAAGCAGCTGTACCTCATGAGCTTCCAAACCAAGCTGTCAGCATCTTTTGGGAAACAGTCATTGTAAAAGGATGCCTGTAGCCCAAGTTAATCCAATTTGTTCTTTTCTTGTATTTCTATTTTCTTCCATCTATTTATAAAACTATTTCTCATTTGTTCACAAGCATTGCTCAAAGACAAACAAATCAACATACGTTTTTATGAAACAGTATGAAAAGTATTTCAGCAATTTATATGTTACAGCTGGCTAAACTGGAAAAAAACCATCTTCAAACATGCTAGCAACTCCCCGCCTTCCTATGACCCAGCCCCACAGCTTCTCCAACAGTTTCAGTCATTTTCCACCACCTAGAAATATGCCAACTTTCCTTAAAGTGCTTAACCCAGGGCACACGCACACACAGGCATTTGTTACAGCTTTAGTTTGAAAGTACTTAGCACATATTTAAACTCCACTTCATGTGCTTGCACAGAGTAATTACTCACAGTTCATCTCGGCATGAAAAGGACATAATGCAGACATGGCAAATGAAGTATATGGTAATCTACAATCTGTAACTTTTGGGGAAAAATAAATCCATGAATGTGCCTGGGCACAAAACAAGTAAGAGAAAACCTTTAGGAGCTCTAAGGTATGAAGACAAAACGTATGTGCCACTGAGTTCAGACTTTTTGAGAGAGGTTGACATCCTGAGTTTTAACAAATAGTGTCTGCTTTATTAAGAAAGATTTTCTGTGACATGGAGGTGGGAGCACATATCCCAAAACCTGGTGAGATTCTGTAAGTGGAAAGAAAATGAAAGCTAATAAGAAAGTTAAGTCAGCAACTAATATATCTACAGGAAGCTTTTAGTGGGCAAAAGGAGGTAGTCTGCAAGGCTTTATG